>JAOUZG010025323.1:6004056-6015475 GCA_026289955.1 Argiope argentata
TTTTTGGGTGTTTATAAATTTTTGTAATAAATATATTGATTAATTTATTATATTTTTAAAATAGTTTTATTAATTCTTATATTTATTCTTAATAATTTTTTTAATAAATTCTTGATTTTTTATTAATTTTTTGCTGTCGGTATTCGTTTATTAAATTTTCCTTTTTGTAAGATTTGTAAGTTTGAAAAGCACAAAAACTCCAGTTTTTCTAAACATAAAAATTAATACGTTTCATTGAACCAGCTTGTTCACAATATTTTTTGTAAGAAATCTAGTTAAAAACATTCATGGGCCGTTTTGTCTAGATAAAAATCGCATTATTTTACAAATTTTAAATATTAAAATTAAATGTAAATGTTTTTATGAGTCAAGTATATAAATGTTTTATGAATTTTAAGTGTTGTGAAAAGTTAAAAATATAAATGCATTACTATCACGATTTTTTATTAAAACATAAAAATAAATTTCCTAAAAGTCAAATTAAAAAATATTTAGAAAAAAAACAAGACAACGCATATAGATCACTAACTCGTCTACTTTACTAATAATTTTTGTTGGTGTAAAGGGTTAAATGGAACAAACGCATCCATTTAACCCTTGAGAGGTAAGAAAATATAGCTATTCAGCAGTTGTGTATCTTTACAACTGCTGAATAGCTATATTTTCTTACCTCTCAAGATCAAGGCATAAACTTGATGATGGTATCAAAATCATTTACAAAAAAAAAAAATGAGATAGCTTCAATAGTCGTTTCAACTGAAGAGAAGCAATTGAATTCTCCTTTATCACTGACTCGTATAATTGAAAGGACTGCAATCTTTTTAATCGTTAACCCTTACAACTGAGAAGAAGCGATTCAATTCCCCTTAATCAATGGCTCGCTCTATTGCGGGGGAACAATTGAATCCCCCTAAGCCATCGATTCGTGCAATTGAGAGAAGGAGAAAAAACGATTGAATACTTCTTAACCTCTGACTCGTGCAAGTGCAAGAAAAAATTGAATTTACATTCCGAAAATATCTTCAAGGCTTCTATTTTTTCCCGATTATCTTGATCACAAATATGAAGATTAATATATTAATTACAAAGTAATAATTATTTATAAAATAATTTGATACAACAACGTTGATATGATAAGTTGAAATATGTTCAACACTTCTGTAGTAGATAAAGACTATTGAATCTAAATATGAAGAAAATATTAGAAAGCTATTCCAATCATTAATCAACTGTATACCATAATTTATGAGTTTTATGAATAATAAACTCATAATTTATGTATTTATAACATAAATTATGCATAATATAAACAAAGTTTATGAATTTTATTCGTGATAGTAATGCATTTATATTTTTAACTTTTCACAACTCTTAAAATTCATATCACATTTACACACCTAAATCATAAAAACACTTTAAAATTAATTTTAATACTTAAAATTCGTAAAATAATGGAATTTTTATCTAGAAAAAATGCCCATGAATGGCAACCTAGAATCTAATTATAGGGTAAAAGAAAATATATCAATATCCAAGAAATTGGTAAGCTTTTTTATTACCATATTAACAGATTAGAAATATCTTTTTTTGCGTTCGACCTTAAATTTTTACTATGCTATTATGCTACTTTTTTTTCTTTTCCATGGTTATATTAACTTTCTCTTCCTATGAAATCTAATCAATCTAATTATTTTTTATGTTAAATTTTCTAGCTACAGAAAAGTGTTAATCAAGATTCAGTTGTTCTAAATAAATAGAAAGACATATCTGCAAAAATACAAATTTTTCAAGCCCAAATTTTATTTATTCCACTGAAATGTAGTTTTTTTTAATTATAAAAGTCTTGTTAAAGGTATTTGAATACATAATTTGTTAAATTTTGTTGGTTTTCAATATTTTAGAAATTTATTACTAATAACTGATTATAAAAATAATGTATTAAGAAATTTTCCTGTGTTTATAATTTTATTCTTTTTAACCTGTCATGTATGACCTTTTCAGAGAGCACCCTGAACTACTTTTCCATTTTTTAAAATTTCCAACCAGATTTTTCATTGGATGCTATAAAAAGATTTTTCTTTAATTTGAAACAACGGCTTCTCAATATGGTGTAATAGTTAAAATACCGTTTAATTTTTTCCTTAAACAAATAAAATATTATTTATCTCCTGAAAAATATGATGTAATGGGTTTGCTAAACTATTACAAACAAATTTGTAAGCACACAATTGTAATGTTTTTGATTTTTCCTCTCCCAAAAGATTACTGGAACAATTTATCATGAATCTTGTTGAAGTTTTTTATATTTATTCATGGCTTGTTATATTAATTCTTTCCTCCTTGTTGTTTTTTGAAAGAATGTCTTTAGTTATATCTGCTTTTTTCATACACATATTGAAATTATTTCGGAAGTATACTAAACACAATACTTACTTTTGAACCATGACTGGAAGATGAGGAGGCCCTGAATTTACACTTATTCTCCAAATAATTGCGTTGCTCTTACTAAAGGATTGTGACCTCCAATGGTGATCAACAAATTTGGATAACGATCATTCGATAATCTTTTCAGGGAACGTAATTATTTACCAAATAGCAGCTTTTATTTGTGGAAATATTTTGTAAATAAGTAATTTTAATTGTATGTCATTAAAAAAACAGCATTTAAAAATACAAATGAGTTGCCTTTTTAATCACTGCTTTAAAAGTAATGATACATTTAAATCCCTGGTCAACTTTAGATAGGTAAATATCCAAACCACACTTTATGGTCACGAGTACAGTTGGAAGCAATTTCCCAACAGGAATACTGTGGCACTCCTGATCAAGCAAAATATATAAATATTGTAACATATCAATAAAGAAATTCTTGAATATATTTTTTTTGAAAATTTTATATTTTGTATTTATTACTCTTCATTCAGATATGTACAGAAAATTGCATTTTTTTTAGATTTAATTTGCTGTAATAGTTAAATAATTTTTTTAAAAAAAATTCGATCGTTACATCTTGATAAGAGAATTTAATTTTTTGCCGATGTGAGGGACATGCTCTCGTGCAGTTTAAATTTTATTTCAATTTTGTATGAAATAATTTTTTTAAACAACGATTGAAATATTTTTTTAAAAAATTTCATTAAAATAAGAAATTTTATTCATACGCTAAAATATTCGTATACGGAAGATATTACTTTTTTTAACTTTAAGAAGGTGTAAAATTCAATTTTGTAATATATTTTAGAAAAGTTATCGCAATGAGACGCTGAAATTTCCCATGATTTTTAATTAATTAAAATTACAATTAAAAATTCGGAAAAATTGTTCCAAAGTGCACATTTCCTATTTCTAAGATACACAGATACCAATTTGGTAACTACAGATCATTTAATCTATAGATACCAATCCAAATGGCTTGTAGAGAATCTACACACTCACACATACAAAAAAACATTCATTTTTACAAATATATATATAAATATATATATAAAGATGTGGATGTCTAGACGTAGATGTAGATTTTAGCTAAATTTTGTCAGGAGTTTATAATTCAAGTTCAGAAATGTCAGTAATGATCTATAAAAAATACATTAATTAGTAGAATTTACAAAATAGGAAATGCATTCTAAAATAATATTCTGGAATTTAACTTATGTCTTGAATTAATTTTACTTTCATTTTAATTTGATATTAAATTCAAAATATTTGGGGAAAGTTTTAAAATAATTTAATGATTAAGATCTCTACATGAATGTGATTCAAATAAATAAGTTTTCAAACTGAAAAACCGACTATGAATATTTTTCTCTAAATGATTTTATCACAAATGAATCCATCTAATCACAACAACCTACGGGTATCTTTTGAATATGATTACTTTTCTCTTAATGTATTAATTATAATTGAATTAATAATAAATTTTCTTTTAAAAAATTGAATGCTGATTTTTTTTTTAAAAAAATGTAAGTTTATGGTAAATTTATAGAAGGCTAATAAAAATATTTTTAAGGGTAGGACATAAAAATAAAAGATATAAAAATCACGAAAAAACACAAAAAAGTTAGGATCTAACTTCTTACAAGCATTTTGTTTTATAAGCATGAATAAATAATTCAAATGTCTGCAAGGAATATTTGAAAAAAAAAACTTCCTTTCCTATTTACGATCTAAAACATTACTCGTGTATCAATCTGATTTTAATTTAAAAGAAATCGTACTTTTATTTTTCAATTTTTGAATAATTTTAAATATATCTCCTAAAAACATAGATATAGGACATTTATTTTGGAATATATTTGGTGAATATCTTTTTTTAAAAAAAAAACGACATATTTCTTATATCTGCGTATTTTTGAGAAAAAAAAAAGATTTTTCTAGTTAAGAGTAAAAAAAAAAAATTCGAATTGAAATGCTGAGTTTTAGATAGTTTTTTTACATAAAAAACGGATTATATTTGCGTAAATTTAATTGCTATAAAATCTAAATACGAAAGAGGGAAAAAAACTAAATTTTTCCATCATATAGAACGCATGAGTGAACTTAATGTTTTTCGAATGTATTTAATTCTGGATATACCATCCATTTTTTAAAGGGACCAGATCGCGTTTCTCGGTTGTTTGAAAAAAAAAATGCTGGCTACGCCGGTTGAATTGTGTTTCAAGATTTTTTTTCCTTTTCTTTCTAATAAAATATTTTTTTGAAGTTCAAAAATAAATCTCGATTTTTCTGAGTTGCAAATAAGGCATTACTGTTATTTTAAAAATCAGAATAAATTTATTTTCGAATTTTGTATCATTAATAAATACACTAAAAGTGATTAAAGAAGGCATAGGTAGATTAAAAATGAAACACTTTTAAATTAATCCTTTGACAAAAAAAAACATTTTTTTTTCTCCCAGATAAAGCATCCAGCTCATTATGAAGGGATTCTTCTCCCAAGTTTTTACATACAAAGCATAAACTCTCAATTATTGCGAGTTTAATTAATAGTATCCGTTTCAATTTAAAATGTAGGAAAATGTTAAGCCTTCAGTTTCATTTTTTTGCATGTGAAAGAAAATCAAATCAAGCGAAACGCTTTCTTGGAACTATTCAATGTATACACTGTACAATATCTTCTAATCTCTTCGAACCGAGAAGAGAGGGTGCATTAAATTGAACTTCTTTTAATGATTTTTCTTTTCCAAGAGCAATTAAGATTACTTTGTTGCATTTTTTTTTCTGAATATATTTGTCAATAGAAACGAATATTAAATTGAAACCGTAAAAAATGATGATGATGATATTTTTTTTTCCTTGGTGAAATCGCAAGGGAAATTGCTATTGCCAAAACAAAAGGTGAAAAACTGGAATCCATTTTTAATTTATTGTTTTATCTGATTTATTTGAAGGAGATGTATATGCACTTTCTGTTGAATTGAGGAAGGAAACAACATATAGACTTTCCTGATTCATTTCATAATTTTCTATTTTTTATAGAAAAAGTTCTCAGAATAAAAGTTAGTAAAGGAAGTTCATGCAAAATTCAATTTTGTTTCAAGTCTAACTTGGACAGTAAATTATACAATTTTAACCAATGTGTATTGTTTTTCCATAACATTATCGCATACTTTCTAATAATGTTGGTATCCGCCCCTCTCCTGAAAAAAATTGTGGTTCCTTACGAAAGGGAACATATTTGTTACTACTGACTTTTCTTCCTTTTGTATTCAGCCGGACCTCTCCCCCCCCAGTAACCACTGAACGTAGCAGTATCGATAAGATTTGTTGTGGCCAACTGTGGACTGTAGTAATGTCCATCCTTAAATTGACCGAATCTGTCAAACTGATATTCTCTTCGAGATAATTGGCCCCAAATTGACGAAATTGACCCCCTATTGACATAAACTGACCACTTCCTCATTTACAAACTTTCAAATAATTGGCAAAAAACTGACAATTTTAGACATCTGACAAGTCCTTCAGAGTCCTAAGATTACTTGGTAAAATCAGTACTTAGTTCAAGTCATTATTTTTGACTTGCAGATGTTTTGTATGTTCGGAGATTTTTGTGCATTCCTTTAAATTGAGTAACCAGTATCGATTCCTCCACAAATGCATTTACTTTCCTGCATTCTTCCAAATCTTTGGAAATATGCGGGGAATCTCCCATGTCCTGATATATGTTTCTACTGAATCTATCATGTTATCCAAAGAGGTGTTTTTGAAGATTAATCTGTGGCATCTAGCAATAGATACCAGAAGTTAAATTTGTGTTTTAGAAGAATTTTGACACCGTTGTAAAAAACCCTTTTTTCGTAGGATTTGTTTACTGTGAGCGGTAGAGACAATGATCATTTCCAAATGTTAGTATCACATTTTTATTCACATGTTGATACGAAACACAGCGCAAAAAAAAATGCGAAAAGAAACATAAAACTATCAGAGCATTATTCGTGTAGTTCATCTAAGACCAACTTCACTCTTCTCTTCTTTCCATTCGGCAAGTCGGATTGGTATATGAGTTGTGCAGGATTGCCACAAAGCCTTACTCCCGTGTTTAGAGAGTTCGAATACGTGTTAGATTTTTTGTTTAGTTTGTTGTTTCCAATTGATTGAAACCAGAATTTTTACATTACTGTAAGAATAGTCAAGACATTACATACTGAATTTTTATACTTAAATCAGTGTGTTTTTGAATTCTTGAGGAAGCATACATATGAATTGTAGATCAATAGAAAGTATTATTTTAAATGATAACACTTCTCTTATTTTAAATGATAACACTGTGTACCAAATTTCAATGATTCAGTTGTTATCCTGTTGCTGTAACGTTTTTATATATATTAGACTAGACCAAAATTATCAGTGCAGACTGAGAAGCTGTTCCTCAATGGATTTCGCTCAAAATTTGGTACAAATCTTTGAAATTTAAAGATGACATACTAAATTCCCTCAATTAAATTCGATGTATTTTTGTCATAAACATGCAGACTGATTTACTGGAAGTCAAATTTATTGCAAAAATTATTGTTTTCGAGAGCAAGGAAAAGGTGTATATTCTTGTAAAGTGTAAAGGTACACTAATGGAATTTATATCAGTGTATCTTATAATTGTTTTAAATAATAAAATATTGAGTAATTTAAAAAGAATCGTTAAATATCAAAACTTTTTCTACATTATGAATTCTAGAAAGGGTAAAAGAGGCGTTTCCTACTAAAGATAATTTTAAATATCTTTAATATATAATTTACAATTTTGTTTATACTATCTATAACACTCTAAATACTCCAAATAATTTTATATATATTTTCTATAAGACAAATATTTCTAATTTTTTATAAACTTCCCAAAAATTAGCTCTCATATACACGATTTTACAAATAGTAAAATAAAACTATAGAACAATATACCTCTATTATTTCTTCAGTATATAATTTAAAGAAAAATCTTCATTTATTCATAGAATGAATTTTAATAGAAAAAGAGAAAAAATAAATTTCATCTCAAATACATTGCTTAATACATTTATTTTGACACAAATATAATAAAAACAAGAGATAAGATCGGAATGCTTCATTCCAGTTGAAGCCAAGCAATATGATCGGCCATTTTCAAGATATGCTTAGAATCTTTATCAATAGTCTCCTTTGAAATCTTGAACATTCATCCAGAGGAGATTCATATTTGTATCTCAAAATTGTTTTTAATTTTTAATTCATTCTTAAAGCACGATGGAATAAAAAAATAAGTTATGAACTCCTTTAATGATATGATTCTAAAAAACATTTAGGATCATACTTTTATTAAAACGAAATTTCTCATTGCCATAAAATTAGGTTTTGCCAACTTTCTTTAAATTGATTTGATTATATTAAAAAATTATAGGAAAATAAAAAAAGACATTATTTAGGGTACAATGAAATTCAATAGCTTGAATAATATAAATATTCATAATACATGGATAATAAAATTTAAATATTTATAGCTATAATATTATAAATTAGTTATTATTTTTGCAATCACTTTGGGAAACTCTATCCATAGAATATTTTGAGTATTCAAAAGAACTAGAGTTGTCAATTCTGGAGATGCAGATACCATTTCACATGTCGTTATATTGATACTTCAAGAATAAATTTCACACAGGAAAACTGAAGTTAGAAATGACCTGGGGAGCCACTAAAACATTTTAAAAAATAGAAAAATATCGACAATATGCTTTAACAATATTGTACAAAATACCGTACAAAATCACTACAGTACGATATATTGTATTGCCACAAATACAGTAAAATATACACAGAAAATTTTAAAATGTGTGTTTGGGAGGTAGATAAATTTATCTTGCGTTTATGTTTTTTTAGAAAATATGATATTTATTATTTTATTTCAAAGAATCACGTGTTGGAAATTATATTTTTTTGTAATATTTAATTTGAAGAATAATTAAATCATTTTTTCCTCAGAGTTTTTGTCGGCGTGAAAGCAACGCAATGATAAAAGATATTTTTTGACATGCTCGTGAGTATTAAATTGTTACTTTTAACGAAACAAATCTTTGAAAAATATGATAAAAATATTTATTTAAAAAATCATTATAAGTAAAAATTTAATCTGTCGGTAAAAAAAAATTATATCATTAAAAAAATAATTTTTTTATCTTTAATTTTATGATATTTTCTGAAGTTATTGCAAAGAAACTTCTAAATTTCGCTTAATTTTTAATAAATAAAAATTTTTAATAATAAAAATATTTAAGAATCTAAACCATTTTCGAATTTATTTGAACATTCACAAAAATGTTCATCAAAATCGATCTAGCCGTTTCAAGGTGTTCAGTCACATACACACGCACATAATAATTTTATATATAAAGATACCGCTAAAATTTTCAATCGTTAATAAATTACTTTTTATTAATCCATTGAAATTAAAATACATTTTTGAAAAATTGTAGTGGATGACACTAGATGCTAATGTAGTTTTTTCAAATATTAATTTAATTTAATTAATTCTTAATACTTCAAATATCATTAGCAGCTTCAAATATCAATTTTTTCAAATATCATTTTAAAATTGAAATCAATTGGCAGAAACTCGTTTGGTAATATGCAAGGGTTTCAGAAGGATATTTGCATGAAGATGAAGCACGCGAATTCCAATTCTTGTGAAAATCAAAAATTCTTTGATTAATTATTTATATTAATCGTAATTATTTGATAAAAAGTAATTAAAATAAAATTAATTTCTTTGTTAAAATAAGTAGGAATTGACTCAATTTTTTATATTACTTATTTTAGTCACAGTGTATTTTTAATTGTTGATTCTATTACAACGAAATTAGTTATATAATAATTTTTTATTGGCGTTATTTATATTTGTCTGTCTACATATTGCATGATGCAACGTTAATTAACAAAGATCGGCTAAAAACGTTTTATACATTTGGTTACCTATTATGTACCATTCCATGGAATTTATGCTTATCAAATTTATATCGTCTTTCAAAATCAAAGATATCTAATTAAATTTTGATTAAAAGATTTTACACTTTTATCCCTAATCTTTGATATATAATAGAGAAAAAACAATATTGTAACCCTACTTTTGAAATTGAAAAAAAATTATCTTATATTGATATCACTTTATTTACTTAGAATTTTGGGCAGTGTTTGAAACTTTTAAAAATTGTTTTTAATTATAACTGATTTTTATTGCTTTAGAGACTGTTTTATTCAAAAATTGAATTAAGCAACCATTAAAGCTATAAAAAGCATTGAATACTGCATATTTTCTTCATACACGGTTTCATTTAAATAACTAAAAGTAATTTTTTGAAAATTATTTTTAAAAACATGGATCATACTTAAAATATTATCACTATTTCATTTTTGATATTGATGGTTTGAAACATTTTCAATTTTTTGTTGCATTTTCTGGATATTTTGTAAGAAATTCTGAATTTATTGATCGTTTCATTCATTTATTATTTATTTATTTATTACTTTATAATTTATTTATTTTATGAAATAAATCCTATTTACTTTTCAGAAAGTCATTTTTAACAAATTCAGACATTGATCAAAGAATACATATAGCATGAAAACTATACGTATTATTTGATCAAAGTCTGAAAAAGAAAGTTTAACATTTTCTAATTATTGAATACAAAAACGTTAAATGAAATCTTCTAAGTGAATGTGTGACTTTTATACGCAAATATCATTATATTTTGAATCACAAATATCATTTATGACATCAAATCTGTTGATTTTCATAAAAATATATTCAATTCATATCATTGAAATATTTCATATCATTGATATACCATTTCATATTATTGATGAAAGATTCTGTATAAGAAAATTATAGGTATTCTTTAATCAAAGACTGAAAAAGAATTTTTGATATTTTCTGATTATTCTATACAAGTTAAACATTAAATGAAAATATCTAAGTGAATTAGTGACTTTAAGACAAAAAACTTTTGAACCACAAATATCACTTATGACAGTAAATCTATTGACTTTCATAAATCATAAACCCGAGGCTCATTGTTTTCCATTTAATATCGATATCTGAGAAAAGTTTGAATCGATGCGCAGAAGTTACGATTTAAGCTTCGTTTGATAGAGAGTTTTAAAATCGATTAGTTTCTCGCTTTAGAACCGGTTGTACCCTGCCTGCCTTTCCGCTGTTATAAATCAAAATCTAGAACTTTAAGTAATGTTTCTCAACTTCTGGAAGCTTCTGCACAATCCTTATCCATCTTTTTTTATGATGGGTATTTAAAATTATTTATATCTATGCATTCAGATTGTAACTGCCTATATTTCTTCAATAAAAAATGGTCTAACACTTTGTAATAAATATTATAAATTACTCGCTTTAAATGGGAAAAAGTAAAATAATTTTTCAGCAAAAAGTACTTATTTTTTTATACAAAGGTGAAAACAAAAATCCTATTGAAATGTTGCAGATATTTAAAATAATTTAGCATTAAAATGTATTTAACTATTTTTGTTTCATTTCCTTAGCTAATTTTTAAACGATAAAAGTCTTTTAGGTTTTAAAATTATTCTAATTTGTAAACAAATGACGAATAAAATCTTTAACTTACTCTGATTTAAAGGTTATTCAGATGATTTTCATTGAATCGGTAAAAATTAATTAAAATTTTTAAATTCTATGTGATGAATAATATCTTATTAAATAAAACTTTATAAAAACATTTTTAAGCACTATTTTGATATATAATTTATATACATGCCTATATAGAGAGAGATATGAATTACCCCAAAACATTTCTAAATAAAAAAATGCTTGGAAATATTTTAAAAATGCTAATTGTGAAAGCTAAAATTTAAGTTTGTATTGAATGAAAACAATATGTTTCATTCAATACAAACTTAATATATATAGTTACATATATTATATATA
>JAOUZG010025323.1:6015575-6063338 GCA_026289955.1 Argiope argentata
TATATAGTTTACTAAATTTATCTTCTTTTTGTGTATAGCCGACCACCCTGCCACCACTGAACGTAACAGTATTTGTTTTTCATAAGGTCATTATTGATATTTATTTTCGAAAGATTGACTAGGATTCCAATATTATCTTTGTATTAAGAAGTATCAAGAAAAGGAAATGCTATATCTGCTGTAATGAAGATTTCTAGAAAAGACAGAAATGTAATTAGAAATTTTTGAAATGAATTCTAGAAATCCCCCCAAAAATTGTTTTCTGGTTTCTGATATGTAATATGAAGAAATACAATTCACTAATCGGTATGAATAATAGTTTCTTGTGGAAATGTAATTCTCCAAAAATATTCTATTTTCTATTTTTTTCTACCACATTGAAATTATAGGAAATATTTATACAATAATAAAATAACTATTACCTTTTAAAAACAATTTACTTTAAATTGATAATTTTTTAAAAAAAGTCTTACAAGCATAAAACTGCTCCAATTGTTAGAATTCTGAAAAAAAATTCATTAAATTTTTTATTTTCACTTTATATAGAATATTAAAAAAAAATTGTTTTCTCTAACAACTGAAAACGGCTGAAAAGGTGCTGAATGGAATTTACAAGTTTTCCCACAAAATATGAATAAATTGCTTTTAGGTTTTTGAACAATTTTGCTAAACCTATCTAATCCTACAATCAATATATTTCAACTTTATTAAAATTAACAAAAAAATATCGCCATCGAAATTTCGTGTAACATTATTTTCTTTTAAATATTCTTTTTATGAACAACAGTTGCATTTACACAAAGGGGGAAATTATATTTGTTTATCAGGGACGAAATTTTCACAGCAGTTAAAGAGATGTAAATAGTACAATAAATTTATAAAGTTTAATGTGGTCTACTAAAGGAATTGCACATTCGAAAAAAAATATCTAAACTTGAAAATGATCTAACAACGTACTTTGAAAAGCATTACTATTTTAGATTAATTTAATCGATTTTAATTAACCGAGACATATGTTTTTTATGATGAAATCTTATTTAAAGATTGAAAATTTCTTACTTATTGAGAAAATCACCTAACTCATAATTTGACAATTAATTGATAATAATCTCATTTTTGATTAAAGAATTTTCTTTTGCTTCGCAAATGTGATACAATGCATTGCTAAAAATAATATATCATACCAGGCAATTTTGCAAATTATCCGAAAAAGAATTTTTTTTTGGAATATTGAAACAATTATTTTTAAATATAAAGAAAATAATCTATTATTGCATTTGTTGTTTAAACATCCAGCGGACACGAGTGCCATTTTTCTCTAATGGCTTCATTACTCGGCAACAAACTGTAACATTGCGCTTTAGGTCCTTTCGGTTCTCAACAACTACCACAATAATGATTGATAGTTGTTAGTTGAAGGTCCACAATAGTGATTGATAGTTGTTAATTGAAGGTTTACAATAGTGACTGACCTTGAATAAACAATCTTCGTTCAGCTGTTTTGGCTCCCTCTACTGGCAGCAAGAAGTCATCAGGTGCATTAAATACAACAACCAGCAGCAACAACTCACACACACTCGCCATACACTTGGTTCAAATGTATCGTTCGTCTCACCACCAACTCACTGATAGAAGAGTATGTGGAGGAAACCTCATAATCCAGATACACCTATCGATACATTTGCCCCAAGTGTTTTTTTATGAGTGCCACTTTTGTCTCATGATTATGTTACTGGATTACAAGCTCTAAATGTGTGGTTTCAGTCCTTGTTCAAAAATACTCATCTCCCACACATTCAACATAAGTTCCATTTGTTAAGTAACAAACATCGAAATGTGACCTCATTTCTTTTCTTAATGAAGTTTGTAGTATCTGATTGCTGATTTCGCTACTGTATTAATTCATGCCAACAACTCTTGAAAAGTAGCAGGTATGGGTGGGAAATGTACACTGATTTCTTTTATTTATGTTAGAGCCTGCATGTGGTTTTGGTTTGGGGTTTTGAATTCTAAAAATACATGGACAGAAAATTGTCGATATATTGTTTTTGAGGCCTGATTTTTTTTAAATTTCAAGTTTGCAAGAAAATGATATAGATAGTGGTCCCAATTAGCCAATAGAAACTTACAGCTTGATCATAACATCTGACATGAACCCGATTCTTCTGTCTAGCCAATAAAGGGCTCTATCAACAGAGAAGGAAATGAGAATGTACACGAGACAATGAGAAGAAGTATTGAAAATTATATATCAAATTTTCTAGGTGGCAGCAAAAAATACTTTGGAAATCTAACTGATATCTAATCTAAAATTCACGTGATTCCTTAAAATCTATTTAAATTTATTTTTTCACAAAAAATATACTCTCAGGAAACAAAATTAGAAGCTTCATTGATTTTGAGCTCATTAAAAATCATTGTTTTTCTAAATGTTTATGGTTACGAAAATGTATGAGAACATGACATTCTTCTGTAGAAACGATACCATATAATTTATAAAATATAATGTTCTGGCATGATGGATTGAAATTTTCAAAAGCAAGTTTCCTTTTAAATCTCTGAAATGGGGTTGAGTTCCAAAGATGTTCGGATACACTCAATATTATATTCAAAAGGCGAGGATGATCACACTTCTCTCTTTACGAATGCAACTATTTCCAACGAATTTCGTAGAAGATAAATAAATCTGTTCGTGACAAGGATGCTCTTTGTTCAATTCACAATGGGACGCACGCCGATGTGCAAAAATGGATTTACTTTTTACTCACTACATCACTGAAAACTACTTTCCATAAAGCATCGAGATTTTTTCGACTATAAGCAACAGCGCCATCTATCCTGAGATTATCTGAATACACAAAATAAAATTGAGCTTTCCTCTGCCCAATGATCTGCCGTATGTTTCTATAACAGTGGAAATAAATATTTCAAAATTACTCTTTTTTCTTCTTCTTCTTCTTTTTTTTGAACAAACGGTTGTATTATTAACTTCGTAACACTAGTCACTTTTGGTGACTAGCTTGTTTGTCCAGATTTTTGACTCTTGTAAACGATTACTATCGAAGTCTTTTTTCTTATTTCACCTTGAAAATTGAAACGACTAAAAAATATTAATTTAATTGATGTGTGTTACAAATATCTGTAAGAGCAAATTAAATAAAGTATATCTTACAACACAAAAGTCGAAATACAAATAACATTTCAGAGTTAATGTCTAAAGAAATCATTTTCAGTTGTTTTAATTTTAAAAAAGACACTCGATTCAAGATTTTGATGTACGAATTCTAATTCCATAAGAACATTAAAAATATTGGTAGAGATTGCATGTTACATTCAATTAAAAGAATATTAAAAATAATGAAAAGGTGTACTTAAAGGAAATTGATACCATTTAAAAGATATATTTTTACAGTTTCATAATGACATTCCTGCAATAATATTTCTGCATAAATTTTGCTTAAGTAGGGAATTCATTTTCCGTACTTAAGTCATAACGATTTTCTATAAGGTGACCACTAGCATATTTTCCTTTCGATTAAATTTTTTACTTGATTCCTCTTTCTTTATTTCATCTACATCCTCTTTCTTCTGACTGAAGGGAGTTTGGGAGGACATGTCGGGAACTCTCCAAAACATATCCAACATTATTTCCTGCCTCATTAATTAAAAAAGATTAACTGCCGACTCACTACCACATACAGGATATTCGCACACTATACGTCGTTGCTTCCACAGTAGACAACAGGACACGCAGTTCAATACTAGCTGGAACTACGCACAACGATGGTATACCGCCGTTGCTTCTCTATCCTCCCGAAGACTCGCCAATTGTCTTCTATTCTAACTCCGCTTCAGGCTCAATTCAATTCTCAGTTCAATTAACCACACAAATACACTATTTAAATTACCTTCATCTTGAGTCTGCCAGACTTCTATAGCTCCTGGGACCTCCCAGGACTGAGAACCTCCTGGACTGAGAACCTTCTAGGCCAACCAGGGCAGATATCAGTTTCTCTTGGACTGTTCGGGAAAATTCTTCAACTTACTAGTAGTATCCATTTTGTCGCCAAAGTCACCAAATGTCGTTAGGTTCACAGATCTTTGAGGCAGTACCTTCTCAGCACGCATCAGGACTTATCGTAAAATTATCTTTCTCTCGATATATATATATATATATATATATATATATATATATATATATATATAATATATATATAGTTACGGATTTACTATTCCGTCAGAGATCCTTTCCGGGATTTGATGGTCGATGGTGAAATAAAAGTAGTCCTTTAATAACGGACGAGGACTTTTATTTACACGAAGACACCAACAAAGAGAAAACAAATATATACCCCCGAGACGAAGACAAGGAACACACAGCAGCTTTCTAATACGAACAGTAGCTTTCATAATAAACAGTAGTAATAACAGCCACAATACACAAAGCAATTAAGCAGAATTCAGCAGAAGTGGGGAATTCCCTTAGCTTCATGTCCTCTTCAAACGCTTGAAGATATCAGTTGTCCCGTCGCCCTAAATGCATCCTTGCCGACACACAAGTAGCTATTCCTTACAGGATTCGATGGGCTTCCAAAAAAACACATGGATCGGCACACAGCTCCATTCAGCAATAGCTTGAGCTCCACATAACTCAATTTTGATTTGGTTATCCGCACGACGACTCGATACCTGTACTATGACTCCAACTGACTGCAGCTAGATGATGAATTGACGGGGCGCGTAGCCCCGGCAGGGGCTTATGCCCGGTTATGGTGAGTGGTGAACATCTTGGATTTCAATTGGCAAACGTTGTCCTCTGCGACAAGATTTGGAAGCTTAAGACTACCGGCCTTTCCGAGTTCTCAAGAGGTTAACCGAGAAAGTTCTGGATCAATCAGGTGCATTTCAGTTCCCATTGGTTGAATAATGGAAATTCTTTAATTTCCAGTAATTTCTATTTTGTTGAAATGGTCGCTAAATACTCATATCATTGATGAACTCAACAGATATGATAAATCCGTCGTTGAACTAACAATGCTTTGAAGTAACACAACAGGTTTGTAACAATATATATATATAATAATATGGGTGGGTGTCAGTCAGGGTAAAAATATCAGAAATTACTTGTCAGAATTCCGTAGTATACCTCATTTCCAATGCAAGAGATATCATTCCTATTTATTTATGTTTTTTTTCTTCAGATTCTTGGTATTTTGTACTCTTTTTTGCATGTTCGACATTTACTCAAGGCTTGATCCCTGAAAGTAAAATTGGAAATTAACCATCTATATGACAACTAATTTGGTTTGACCCTCGTGATTCTATATTTAAAGATAAATGAAAAAAATAACGTTCTATAAACTTTCAAAGTTCTTTTCAAAAAAGTTTCATTTTTATTAGAAGAATAATTAGATTATAGAACTATTCTTGCAAGTTTACAAACAATTAAATATACTGAATTTGAATTTGTGATTTTTTAAAAAAATCTACTAATAGAAATTAACGTAGGACCAAGATAGATGCATAGATCCCAGTTATTCTTGTTTGCTTATAGTCAGCGAGTTTGTATTCATGATTATAATTGCATAGATATTCTAATTCTATGGAAGAGGTTGATCTGCAACATTTCATTCTCATTTGCGTTATCTTCAGTTTATATACATAAGAATAACAGAGTTATTGCCAATTGCAAGAATCTTCTATCAGAACTCTGTTTGAAACTTTTAAACAATGAGTTTTGGAATGCATAATTACAGTGGATTCCTTGTATCCATATAGAATCATACTTGGTAAATCTCCAACAATTTCAATTCACCATATTCATATTCTAAGAATGATGTATAATTCTACCATGGTTCTCTGAGTAAGCTCGAATGTCTTATTTTAAATATTCTATTGAGCTGCATTAAATGATGATTTCTGAAATATCTACGGTTGATAAAACAAGGAATTTAATGAAGTCTAAGTTATTGCCGTATTGATTACTCCAAGATAGGGAACAGTTAGAAGTGCAACCTTCGTTCTCTTTCCAAAATGTTACTTAATTATTATTAGTTTGAGGCATTTCACAGTGATAGATTAAATACAGTCGTGTATTTTATTCACATACTAACTGCACAAGCCTTTTTTGATGCGTTGATATCACATTCTTTTCCTCATTCTTCATTTCCCATAAATATTCAAAACTTCATGGATGCATTAGATATACAAAGAATCGTATGGACTACTTGACTCCTTTATAACATTTCACTGATCATCTAGAGAAAATACTCAAATCACATCGACGGCTATTGATATAAGATATAAAAACTGGAATCATACAATTTTGTTTGCCAAAATAAAGAGAATTACTTTAAAATGTTGGAGCTTTGATCATACGTTTCTAAATTTGACTACCAGAATCCATAGAAAACATAAAAGTATCGTTTTGAATTTTTTTAAAACCGTAATTGATGACTTAAAAAGCAACAATAATATAAAAAACAGTTTTTTAAAACCAATTCCTAATTGGGTTAACAAAGAGAAATTTAATTTTAGTCACTTTTTATTAAATAGCTGCAATTAATATGAATGTGGATATAACTATAATTTAATCACAATAGTAAGTGATAAAATAGAAAGCGAATTCCTGTTAATTCCCATTCTCCTTTCTAAGTATGGTGTTCGAACTCGCAGCCCAAAGAATGCGAATCCAATGCCATATCAACCAGACTATCCTGGCCTGATAATTACAATTATTATGAATAATGGATTAAAAATAAAGTTGGCGTTGAATTTTCAACGCCAATTGAGGATTCAAAACCAATTGTGACAGCGCAAAAAAAAACTGATTTTTCTACACCAGTTGGGGAATGCAATATAGATTAGAAATTTGCAATTTTCTTTATTCTATATTATTTAAATTCGAAAGTACTTCAAAATGAATCGGAAAAATCTATTCATTAACAATGTTTAATTTTAAATGCATCAAACATTATGAAAATAAGTATAATTGTTTAAAATAATTGGTCTAAAACATGTTAAGCCTAACCTCATTTGCGTGCGGAAAAAAACAAAGTGAATTCTTTAGTTATTTGGCAGCGCGGAAATGAAGATATTTAGCGAAAACGTTAGTTTTTAATTAATAAATAAAAATAAATGAACTAATATTCGTAAAAGCATTAAATGTCATCTATCACAAATTTTTTTAAAAAAATTTGAACTTAAATGGAAGAATAAAAGGTATTTTATTAACGACAGAAAATTTCAACAGTATATTTATGCATATAGGGAGAGTGTAAGGTAATAGTAGGAATAAAAAAAATCATCATTTAGACCATTTTTCTAGTTGGAAGAGCATGCCTCTTTTTAATAGCTTTGGAATAGGCTATAGATCATAACTATGATTGATATACTATAAGACTTTACGCTATTCACAACATAATGAAGTTGAAACCACTCTGCTGTGTAGTTTCAAAGCAAGAAAATCTAATAAATAATGTACTACATAATTAAAAAAAGAGAATTGTTTTCTTTTAAAGGTACTCCGAATTGAAATGTTTTCAAATTTTAAATAAAGTAGAAATATATCAAAATGATTGTTTCTTTATTGTCAACGAAGATTGATCAATAAAATTGCTTCTGAAATTTCAACTTATTTACTATTTTGTTTGAAAACCAGATCTCTAAATCGACACTTTCAAACCAGGAGCAGCATCAAATGACATTCTTCCAGTTGCGTAAATTACTTTTTGTAAATTAAACGAGTTTCAATCTGAAAAGAGAGATATTGTCTGGAAACTAACTCTTAAATTAAATGGCCGAAATTGCAGCGTTCTAAAGTTCATCTATTTCAGAAATTCGTTCCAGACGTCTCTTTTTCCATTGATTATTGGCTTGGGGTGTGAGAGAGTATTTGTTTCAAGTCGCAATCTGTGCCTGTCTGGAAAAACTCAATAACGTCACGGGAGGTCAATGAAAACAAAATAAATGATACATATATATATTTTTTTCATCTTGAAGAAAATAAAAATATTTTTTTCAAGTTCATACAGATGCTTGTAACAATGGAACATGCTTTCAATCTTACAGACAAAAAGCACGATTTTTTTAAACACGAGAATTTGTGAATGCTTTTTATTAAATTGAGCGAGGATTTCTAGTTTTCTTTATATGAGATCTAAAAATTTCCAGAATTTTTCTCTAAATGTCCATTTTTTGTGAAAGTTCAATGACTGGTTCAGATTAAAATAAAAGCTATATTTATTTAAAAGTTTTCTTCCCAGATTTTATTTTGCATTAGATTTTGCCATCTCATCATCATGTGAAAGGTGTGGTCAAATAAGTTTAGAGCAAAAAAAAAAAGAAGAAGAATCGAAAAAATGTATACGATTTTGTAAGCTATATTTGTTATTCAAATCTTTTTATTATAAAAAAATTAAAACTTTTCTTAATATATGAAATTTTATAACTTTACTAACTTCATTATTTATTTATTTTTTTGATTGACACATATATTTTTATTTGCTTTCACTGCTCATTGCTTATTTTTGATTTAAAAAAAAATATTTTAACTTATACAATGCTTTAAATGAAATTTTTTCAGTTTTATTTATTTCATTTAGTAGTATTTTTTGAATTATAAATTTACGATAGATTTATTAATAACAATTGAATAAATTTACACTAAATCATATTAAGAGCCAAAAACCTTTCAAACGGTTCACCACCAAATCATTAATTAGTTTTTTTTTGCACTCCATTCAATTAAATTAGTTTAAGACATATATTTTAATAGTTAAAAAAATCACCAATCATTTCTGTAAATTTAGATAACATTAAATCCTATTTTTTACTTAAATTTATAATCAAGTATTCACTGTTAAAAATTGTCTATTAGTCTTATAGAAATCAAAGTTTAGAAAAGACTTTTTAGGTCATCTCTATCTAACCAAAATGAAAAACCTTAAAGCCATATATATAAAGCCTTGTTTGCCTTTATTTAACTCATATTGGCTTCATTCAAAAAGGGTCTCTTATTTCCTTATCTCATTCTACTTTTTCTATTCAATAAATCAAATGGATCATTGTAGGATATTTCACCATCAGTCTACCTGAGGAGTAAAGGTTGTTGTTATTCATGGCACTTTTTCAATTACACTGACGGGCATGTCACCCTTAAACCTAATGAGCGTCTTTCGTTTTTCATAAGCTCCAGATAGAGCACGACTTAATTACACACACGTCAAAAAACTTTTTATGGCGCAGGTTTCATTCTTTCATTTTCATTTATTCTCCCAAAAAATGTAATTTAGGTCTGGAACAGAGAACGATCACCCTTAATGGACATGGAGAACTTTATAGCCACAACAGATTTAACGAGTGCCAGCCACCACACACTCGGGTAATCTTTTGCTGGCGAGGTTCGAACTCGCAACCTAAGGCATACGAGTTCAACATTCTACAAACTAGGGTATCCTGTCATGGGGAGTGAAGGTGTAGAGATTAATGATGTAAATAGATTTTTTGGATCCCTACGTTGCTCTTGTAAAGGTTATTTTTACTCAACACAATTATTAAGAGGCACAGAAAAATAAAGGCACTTGGTAAATGACGATTGTGTCGTGCTAACATCCAATCTGAAGAGAGGTATTGCTATGCAGGTGTATACCTAATTAATAGCGTAACTTTTTCAAAACTGACACAAGATATACATCTTTTTTAATTTTAAATTGATGTGTCTGATTAAAATTACATTTCAATTTGAATATTATTATATTTCCAAAATTTTAAAGAACAAGAAGTATGTGGTCAACATTATTAGATATAAACGTCGGTTTTTGAAAGTAAGTGGCAAATGAAATTAGGGAAGGCGCATTTTCATTTGTTCCAATAGTTCGATTTCAAGTCATACAGAAATCTAAACTCTGAAATCTATAGAAGACATTTTCCAGTACTATAAAGTTTTTCCTTTATAAGTTGAATCGAACTGTTCCATTACAAAGTCGTTTAGCTAGATGGAAAGATCATACTGGTGACATTAGCTATCCATCTTGAATTTAAATAACTGGCAGCATCGTGTTATGAAATTTTGCAATATTTTCCTCAATTATACAAATGTATAATTTTGAAGCCCTTTACAACTGAGCAACACCATTTCAAATTAAATCTTACAATATTTACTTCTTAAAAAACGCGCCTACTTCTTCGTCCTTAATTTCATTCCGTTCCTGGAGAAGAGCCTTTTTTAACTCCACCGAAATAAAGATTCTGAAATGACAGCAGATCACAGACCAATGATAACACGAAATGAAAAATTTTCAGAAGACCTTTTTTTTAATGCAATACATTGGAATTACAATCCTTAAGTTCATGAAACATTCTATATATTTCCATGCCAAAATAAACCAAGTCATATTGACATAAAATTAACTTTATATTATTTAAGATAAATGTTGTTTATGTTAGAATACAAAACTCCATGATTGAGTTGATCCATTAACAAAAAGTAATTGAATATGTAAAATATTTCGAAAAATTTTGAACTAAACTTGATTGTGGATCCGAAGTTCATAGTGTCTCTGATTTCTTTCCAGTAGCCAATGTTCTCAAGTGATTCGAACCCGATCTGTGACTGGCAACAATGCAGACGAAAAATCGCAGTTGTGAAAAGAAGGTGAAACACTTACAAAATCGTGGTTATTTTCCAGTAACAAAATATGTTAAAGAGGTATGTGTAATTATTACTTTTTTTTGTATCTTTCAAAATGGAATGTGTTTTGTTTTTCTTGTTGATAAATCATATTCAATTAAAATCTGATCTCGTATTTGAGCTATCTTTAAGATAGATCGTTGAGAACTAATTCTAACAAAAGTTGTCTTGGGTAACATAATCAAATAACTGACAGATGAATCTATATTGTTTTTTTTTATTTGAAGCTGGAAAATTGGTGAATTGTGTGTATTATCCATTATCGAATTCTTTTGTAACTCTACTTTATAGCACTTATGATTGAGAATGAGATAAAATATAGTAAACTTAGAGTCAATTTTATTTTAGTGCTTTAGGATAACATTACAAACTCTCAACAATTATATCTTGGCGATTCCTAAGAAATTTAAATATATTGTATGTTATATACAATAATATAAAAAGTACATTTTCTATACTTTGGCGTTCACAATTAACCAAACTATTCGGCTAAAATGAATTGTAAATTCGTACTCTGTGGCTGATATGTAATAGCTATCATTATGAGCTAAATAAATGTATGCCTAGTATGTAAAAAGTAAATTCATTAAAATATTTGTTGTTGATATTGTCACGATGACTGAATTAAAGACACGATTAGTAGGAAACAATTGCGTTTATTAGCACCAACCAACTCGCTGGAGAACAGAATGAAGAACTGAGCAGAACTCAGCTTTTACACATCTGGAAAACATTCAAGAATCAGCTCGCCCGAACGGTAAAGAATGTTCTAGAATCCTCTTGATTTTAGAGAAATAATAGGAAAAATTTTAAATTAAACTTGTAGTCTTTGGATAAAATGCGTTGGCTGGGAATCGAACCAGAGACCATTGGATTAGAAGTTCAATTCTCTGCCAATCAAGCCATGGCGAATTATGACAGTCTTACTTTTTGCGGCAATATTTACTATAAAGTTGAGTAATATCCTTTAAAGTTTGAAAAATGACAATTTATATTATGGTGAATATCAAATCTATCTAGCTCTGAAGCCTTTTCGATTTCCACTTCAATTTTTTTAAATAAATTTTTGGGTATTAAATTAGCAAAACCGTGTTACTTTGCAATTTTTATTGGTAATTAGATGCAATGCGTGCTTGAATATGGAAAGAGTTTTGCAACAAAACTTTCCAATAATAACTCTCTTAGAATATTTGAAGAAATGTGAATGGCTATTATCGCAATATCATAGACGGAAACTAAGGAGACAATATAACAAGCATTATCTATAATAACCTTTACTTCAAGGAGAAGTTTTGTTCTATTATCGGATTAGTGGTATCTTTCCCTTACTATAAATACTTGAGGAGGCAAGCATGTTCCCTTATGTGGCAGTTTCTCATCGCAGTATCCATTGTGCCTGACGTTAGGATAATTTTTTACGTGCTTTGATGTAATAGAATAATGTGATTTATTTAAGTAAATCATTCGTGATCCGATTTAAAAAATTGCATGGAATAATTGTTGCGGAAAATTTGAAACAAAAAAACAGTGTATATTCAAAATAATCCCTTAAAAAGTACTCAAGAGTTAAACAAGCATAAAGTGATTGTTTTTCATAAGTTAAAAGTTGAAATTAAATTATTCAAAAGAGTTGCATTTCGATACAAAAACTTCCCATGATCTACAAACACCGAAAGTATTGTATTAATTCTTAATTAGATAAATCAATATACTCCAGAAATGAAAACAATCAATTAATTAGATTATATAAAAAATAGGTTTAGGAGAAAAAACTATTTTGAAATAATTAGGTTCAATAAGAATTTTCCTTACATTACTGTTTGAGTACTCAATCCGGTTAATTAATTTTCATTTGATAAAACTTCTATTTTTAAACTACACACGTTTTATCTTGAAACTAATTCAATAATTCCAATTCATTATTTAACTAAGAAAACAACTCAAAGTTAGTATTGCTTCTCCAAATATTTGCATCACAAAAGTCAGAAAACGTTTGCATTGGAACCTTTAAAAATTTCAGGGTCTAAAGTCACTTAACATGGTTTTAGATCGGCTTTCATCTCAGAACTCAATGGTTCCATCAAGCGAACTTACAATCCTTACTTAAAGAAAATATGAAAAAAAAAATGTATTATGAAACAATGTTCTATTAAATTTGTTACTCAAATTGGTTCACACAAAAATTTAAATGATTTCGCAAACGAGAAAATATTATGTTTGAAAATTAATTTATAATCCGACCTTCAGTGTTTCTGAATCTTAAAATCAAGATTTTTAGATTTATATGCGCATAAATTTGATATTTATTAAATCTGAAACTATTTGGAATTCCTGGCTTAGCCATAATATGATGTAACACTTTTTATTCACGTCAATGGTTAAGTCAAGATAAAAAAATTCCATGATTTCACAGAAGAAGTAAGTTTCTGTTTTTCTTCAGGTTTGGTTGATTAAGTACGAGATAAGAACTAAAGTTGATTGTATGGTATATAAAGGATTCGTACATAAAAAGTGAAATATGTAAATATTTGTAAATAATTATCTGCACCTATGTTCCCATCTCGCAAATAAGAAAGCTGGCAAAAAAAAGAGGATGTTTAGACTAAAGATGTAGATGTTTATATGAATTAATTAATATTGAAATATCTCTATTCTTCTGATTTAGAAGTTCCTGGAAAGACAGGTAAAAGTGAAATATCGCTTACATTTCAATGTTTTCTTAAATTTGAGACCTGAAAATCCCAAAACATTGCACAATAAAACGAGGTTTCTTCCTTCCAGTATGATTTAGCAAATCAGAAAGATGAAAAACAATCCAATATCATACGTGTTATGAAAGGTTTAAGTTGGACCTAATATCAGTCATAATATTTCGAAGACTATTTTATCTAACAAAATAAACAAATGTAAAATTGTTTAGATATTCAGTTTTTTTATACGACCCATTGAATAACATATATAATTCATTTTCGATTTCAATACAAGCAGATTAAAGATGATACAAACTTTGAACCTGCTTTAGTTGGTTTGGATTTCGGCTAATAGAAATAACATGATTTAATCAGATTAATGTGAAACATTAACCCCTTAACTGGTTTATTTTCCTTACTATCTAATAAGATGACACCTCTATTTTGGGAATATTTTATTTTGATTCAAATGGAAATCCATGGAGTACTTGGCTTATCTACGTATCCGAAGTCATTTTACTATTGAATTATAACTGTTATAAATGATTTATTTTTGGTTTACAACTACTAAAATTCGATAAATCGATGCACGTACGGCGTACGGATAAACCGCTTAAGTGGTTAAAGAATGTAAACAATGCGAGAAGAGTTAAGTAGCATAGTTCGTAAATTTAAACCATGGCCAAGCAATACATGAGATGAATTGAGTTTTATCTCTACAGGTTTTGCAAAATGTCCTTATCATGAACCAGTTCCGTATAGCTACAAAAGCCCTATTCCATGTTGATTACCATATACCAGTTTCATAGATGTGAATGTTCCAAGGAATGTCTCAACCTGAAACTCTCGGTATGAAGCTAAATCATTAATTCAAGGCCATTGAAATGTCTTTACCAGCAGGGGCTTCTTAAATCTTAACTATTTATAGTTTTAATTGCAAAACAAAGGACATTCTATTGTTATCAGTGAATAAAAACATTGATAATAACATGATGATTGATTAAAATCATTTTTTTTTACTAAAGTTTTATCTGGGTGCTAACTTATGAGCTAAATCATTGCTTTAACCCTTAGCAGTCCGAAAAATAATTAGATCCAAAATTATTCACCTAATACAAAGATTTGTTTATTGATATGAAAAATGAATATACATAATTGTTTTAAGTCAAATTTCTTTTAAAAATTAATCTACATCTTTTAACCTGTAAGTAGGAGTTTTAAATAATTAAATTTGAAAAATGTATAAATGAATGTCGAATCACACTCCACATCGGACAGCAAAGGGTTAAACGTAAGCTTTTCATTCGAATTAAGCAACTGATATTTCTTTGAAATGGATTACATGGATTTAAATAACAAGAACAAAAATATATTTTCTACGTTTTCTAAGATCATGATCGGGTGTAACTAGAAATTTTTATCGAATAGTTAAGGATAATTCAGTTAAAGAAATTTTGAAAAATACATAAAATGTAATTAAAACTTTTGCAATTCCCATATAGATATCTAATTTAGTGTATGTAAATAAAATGTGAAATTCTAAAATTAACCAAAATTAAAAAATATTTTTTAATTGAATTTCAATTTTCTACCCAAGTTAGTAAAAAAAAATAAGGAATTACAGGTTGAAAATATCAAATATGTGTTTGTTAAAGCATCATTAATAAAGTTGTAAAATCATTTGATATTTCCTATTTATTTTAGCCAAAATTATATGAACAGAAATATTATTTCTTGATGGATTAAAAATATTACCTTTAAAATTATTGATAAAAATATTAATTACTTCATAGAAATATTGCAAAACTTTCAATTTTAAGATTAATAAAAAATGTTTCTTAAATAATAATTTTCTTTCAATTTTCTTTTAAAGAAATTAAAATATTTGTTAATCTGATTAACTGATTATCCGATTAAATTCTGCAATTTAAAAAGTTGATAATATTCTTTCTGTTTTTTTAAAACAATACATGGAAAGTTTTTTTTTTCAATTACATGAGAATATGAAATATATATGCATACATATTTGTTCTGCAAATTTATAGATAATTAGATAATTCGAAGGGGCTTAACTATCAACGACTATGCTGTTTTATTGAAATTTCAATTTTAAATATTCAAGATTAAAATAATGACTTTGCTCATTTCAAAACTGTTTTCATTTCTATAAAATCTTTAAGAAAAAAAATGAATAATCTCTTAGAATGCTTTTTTTTATTGTAAAAATAATATTGACAGCCTTCAATTATTTATTTTTAATTAAATCAAATCACACTCAGTTAATAATTTGAGATATTTAACCATACATTTAAAAAATGCATATGAAAAAATATCTAAAATTAGTATGTAAATTTAATGTTAAATTTACTATGTTATGAATTAACATGTAAAATTTCATAAATATATAAGAAAAATATCTAAAATCAAAAAAAATAATTTTTTGATTGAATATAAAGAAAAGTACCATTATATTTAAGAATTAATCCTCGTAATTATATGCTGCGTAATATCAATATCCATGTTTTAAATTATTTGAAATATTATTTTATGAGACTTAGCTTTCGTTTTGGAACGAAACATTTTATCAAAATCATTTCGTTCCATACTTTGATTTGTTTCCGAAGTAAAACATAGATGGCGCAGCCTATCCTAGTTAGATTCGAAACACCGCCGCTCTTTGAAACGAACTGTTTCTTGCCTTTGAGTGAAGACAGTGTCCAATGAGATGCTGAGAGGGAAGAAGCCTCTCAAAGAGGTTGGCGGCTCTTACAAACACTTAAGAGAAAATGTGCTAGAAACGTGTTCCTCTCTCTGGTAAAAAGGACGATTTTTAAGATTTTAAAAAGACATAATATCGATAGCAATGAATAAAACTTTATGAATGATTATGAAACATCATTTTAGAAGATTTGATAGAACATCAACTGGTAGAAAAATGTTCATTTTGTAGCATATTTTCGTAAAAGGACAAAGAGATTGGAAGTATGCTGGAGTGTCTTGGAAAATGAAGAGAAAGGTCTGAAATAAAATTGTTGAAAACAAATGCTAGAAACATTAATTTCTATAGTTTAATAAGACTCGAAAAACAATTTTAAAAATATTACCTTCGAATCAATACAAAGAATTTATTATATGTATATAAAAATACAGTAATAAGAAATTCACATAAACTTGAATAATGTGTGAATTCAAAATCAAACCAAGAAATGGAAAATGGCCATTTCTTCCTAAAATAAGCAGAAGTTTAATGCTACCTAGATAAAAGACAGTTAAAAAAGTTTCTAAATTTTTAATTTGAAATAAAATCTTTCAGACTTCATTCAAACTTTTTGAGTGAAATGACGCCAAACGGAAATTGGACGATGACAGAAAAAGGAACTGTTATTTCCACGCCAAGATTCGAATGGTTAAGGAAACACAGACTTTTCCTAATACTTCTCGTATTTGCAATCTGTATTTTCATACTAATGGCTGCAGCAGGAATCTCCATATACTTCTTATGTAAGTACTGCTCATTTTTTAAAGATTTACTTCAAATAAAGTCAAGATTAGCGCTTCTAAGATGAAGCTAACAAGCAATTTTAATTTTTTAAAAAGTGTTGAAATTTAATTAAGATATTCTATTTAATCATTTTAAAATTAAATAGAAAACTGTTATATAAAAATAAAGAGTATATAATCTGTTATAAATACATAATATGAAAAAAAATATTTAAATTCAATAAAAATATGTTAATGTAATATAAAGAAAAGTATCATAGTATTTAAGAATTAACCCCTATAACTAAATTTTCAACTATACACTTTAAAATCAATTTTGAGTGATATTAGAAAATTATATAAGAAGTCTGTAAAAGGAAAATATAATTTTAAATCTATTTAAACATTTTCATTTGATTTCCTTTTTTTTATCGATTTAAATAAATATAAAATTATATGAAGTTCAAATAAATATTTTTTAAATTTAAAATTGTTATTTTAAATATTAAAACAATTTTTGTCTTATTTATTTCACACTCGAAGCCATAACGGACACTCTTTACTTCTATCCTTATTTCCACAATATTTTAAAAGTAATGGGGTTCGATTTGAAAAATTAAGAAAGATTCTTTATTTTATAAAAATTAAATATTCTAGAAATGATATCGACGTTAAATGAAATCGTCAGTGTTTTATTTTTTTTATTCGGAAAATTTTAAAGCAATCAAATCTGAAAAAAAGTAACTTTTATTCAAATTTTATTTTAACAATGATTATTTTTATAATTTCCTCTAAATGGCACCATTTTTGATAAAGGAGAGCTCGAGGTAAAAAAAAAATCTCATAGTTTATCTTTTAATGATTCTCATTTATAAAATTTCATTTATAAGTTGCAATTATTAAAGAAATAGCGTACAAGGAAAAATAATGTGTCGATTGCAAGAAAATTGTTAACTGTCATTATTTTACTAGCAAGCTTTTGTAAGAGCAAAAGTTAATAATGCTCTAAGTTTTTTTTTTGCTGTGTGCATTTTAACAGGTATGAATCTAAAAGTAGCGAACTGTTTTAACTTTTTCAGTAATTATAAATTTGAATATACTAAAATCTCAAATGTACGATGTAGTTTAGGGTTCTATAGCTAAGATAATGCGAGAAATATGCCGTCGAACAAATACTGTAAAAAAATCCATGTTCAAACATACATCTTTGACCAACTATTTGCAGAAAATCTATATCAGAAAAATATTGCCAAAAATAAAATGGCTTATATTCATGTTTCCGTTTTATTACAGTTTGTTTTTTGTGGATGCTGAAATTTTTTTAATTGCTGTACTCTGTTTGGTAAAAAAATATTTACTATCGGTAGTTGACATATAATAATTTAACTAAATTTTAACTGCAATATATTTTGTATGTGATGAAGACAGAGAATTTTATATTAAGAAGTCCCTGAATGCTATCTCTTTAATCTTAAAATGTAATCAATTTCCGGAATACAACGTGTTTGTATACTTCGTAATGTTAACAGATTTAATCTTGAAATTATATTAAAATTTAAAATGACAAAAATCTGCAAAATAAATATAGTTAGAACAATGCTCGGAAATATAGTTAGTACAATTATCTTTTTTTCATATCTTGTAGACACATTATAACATAATACAAAACGTATCTTTTTGCCTTATTTGTATTAACTTAAATTGCGTTTGGATCTTTTTAAACATATGTGTTCTTCGCTTTTCTAAATGTTATTGTGTTCTTGTACAGGCTAATCTCAAAGGATATTATCTCTTTATCCTTTGATAAAAATGTAAGATATTATATCTATATTTTATGTTTGAAAGTGGTTTGAGGAACTGTTAACTTAACTCTGCATTTTATTGAGAAATTTTTTTTTTCGAATAAGTATAAATCTCTAATTGTTTTTAAATCAATTAAAAATTATACGTTTCAGCATTAATTGCTACTCCCAAACTTAGTTTCCCCATAAAATGGGAAATAATTCAGACAATTTTATTTTGTTTTGGTTAAAATTCTCAATTCTAAATTGTTAAACCAGCTTAAAATTTCATCGGAAACACGAGCCAAAAAAAGTTCCTGAACTAAGCCACAAAGTAATATTGATATTCATTCCTGAATTGAAACTGAAATTAATGAATTTTTCACGGAGCATAGTTATTTTTATGCAGTTAAATAAATGATACTTGACACAAAAATAACAGAATAATTTTTCCCTGTATTCTTCAATTTCTTAGCCTATGCCACTTAAATTCATTTTTACAAAATCATATCAAAGTCTTAGTGGTACTTGGCAAATTTTACTGCTGAAGCATTTGACATTGCCAAACTTTTAAACAAGTTGACCGCAACAGAGAAGGGTAGTGTAAGAATGGGAACAGTTAAGGTCCCGGAAATTAAATTCTGAAAAAAAGAACGTATTTTTATAGTTTTCATTTCTTTCCTTGGCTCTTTGCCACGGGTATTACTTTCTCGCTGGGTTTTTTTTTTCATTCTATTTCTGTAACAAATGTTAGTTTAATATTTTGTTTCAAAGACATAAATAGTTTTCGACATTTTAAGGGCAAGAAATCCTGCGACAATCCATATATATATATATATATATATATATATATATATATATATATATATAATATGCTGCTTTATAAAAGAAAGCATTTAGAAAAACAACTAAATGCTTCTCGTCCTTAAATATGTATCAATGTTTTTATTTTTATAATAAATGACCCTTTATTTAAGTTAAATATGACTATCAACTTTATATTGCATCAAAAAGATGAAGATATTATCCAATCATAAGGGATATCTGATATCTGTAATTTTTATTTAATAGTGGGTTATTTAGGATTTTGTGGCACAAGAGCCATATATGGCTATGCTGTGCCAAACACATGGTTAAAGATGATACAAACATTCAGTAAAGTTCAAAGAAGCTAAAGCAAAATTTGCAAAAACTAAGAAAACTGGAGATAAAATTGCTTTGAGTTAAATAAAGATGGAAAATACTAATTTTTTTCAAGAAGGTAAAAATATTTAGATGGAAGTGTTCCGACACTAAGTCACAAAAGTTTGAAAATGATGTACCAAATAAGTGTAATAATTGAGGGTTAAAAACTGGACATTCAGATAAAATTTGTATGATGGTCAAATTAACGTGACATGTAATGCAGTTGGAACATCGCTCACAAATAGTAAATATTTATGAGTGAGACGAGTATGGCCAAAGCGAAGTTGAGTCAATAATGAATTCCAACTCAAGCATTGGAACAACTGGCCCCAAGGTAATATCAGACTGAATAGAGTGCAGTTTATTAGAAATCTGAAAATCCCATGATTCTTTCCACAACTAAAAAATACTTTGTGAAATATATATTTTTTAAAAATCAGTGTACAGAATAGCTAGTCGTCGAGATGTACAGGCTGTCTTTGCTGCAATATGGGCAGATTCGTTGCCAACAATGCCAATGTGGCCAAGTAACCAACAAAATAAAAGTTTTAGTTGTGGAAGATTTCTTAAATTTATCTTGATTTTATTATGAATTGAAGCATAATGCATAAATTTATTTGACTTATTTTAATGATTGTCGATAATTGCAAACTAAAAATGATTATTCCTATGAAGCTGCATATAATTTGTTATTTGATGCATTAATAGCAAAGCTCTTATAAACAGTTCAAATTTTTTGTGCCGCTGCTTAGATGTTACCTAACAAGGTAACAAACAAATTAAAAATCCTTATAACTCTTCTTAAGTATATGAAGAAAACGATCAATGGATCGCTGCGTTACTAATGGGAAAATTTTAAATTCAAAAAAATCGAAATAAGAATATCTCATGTGTTGAATCCCCACTTATTGTCTCTCATTGTAGAAGTCCCTTGACATAAAATACCTTCTCATTCTAAAGGTAAGGAAAATAATCTAATTATTGATAATTAATGTAAAAAATGTTTGTGGCATATAAATTGATTCATTAAAATCAATTCAGATTTGTTTAATTAAGGCTTCAAAGCTGTGTAGTATAAGTTATCTTATTTTTTTTTAACGGCGATATATTTAGTTAAACGTATTAGACAGTATGGAAAATCTCAGCTGACACATATGATAAGCTAAATAGTTTCGAATTTAAATTTACCCTTCAAACTTTTGCGGAAAACAGATTTAAAAATTGAAGTATCAAGCTACTAAAGAAATTCAAAGAACTTAATAAATTTCTCTATCCGTATTAAGAATAATAAAACTTGACTAGACAAAAATTATTTAATGTATATGCCTAACTAATCATTTCAAAAAATATCACACGAAGCAGTGCTATAATGAAAATCATATTTTTATTATGGACATAATTGAGTCTTAATTTACGTTTTTATAAGCAAATAAATTATACAAAATATCGAAAATAATGTTGTGTTTGGAAAATATAATTTTTTTTTATTGCAACGAGGTTGAGAAACTTAATTTTTTTTAATTCATTCATTATTTATCCCTGCAAATATCTGTAAATAAACCAAACTATATAAACAATATTAAAAGTTTGAATATTTGTAAAAAAGAGCTATGAAAGCTAAGCATAAGGTAAATAAAAATACGCGATGGTAAATATTTCTTTAACAGCTATATGAATAATTGAATGAAAATTGTTTATAATTTAAAATGCATTTTAAATCATCTTCTTGGATAATTTTCTGTTTTTTTTAATGCAAAATATATTTTTATTTGTTCTTAATTCTTTCAAGTAAGGAATTAAATTTCGGTGTTTATCTGAAACTATTACGTAAAAAAGATAAATAAAAAGCCACACCTTAAAATCTGCTTCATTTTTTTTAAATTTAAATTTTACGTGAGGGAGAAAGTTGAATTCAAGTTTCTTAGGAATTGAAATGTTTATTTTGGTACTAAAAGCAGTCATCATATTTATAGAAGAAAGTTTATTTTTCATACTTTTGTTTGAACTCTCAAACCAAAATTACTAAAACAAACCTTTTTAAATAATGTTATCTATTATTTTGGATCCTGATATGACATAAAAACGAAAGAATAAAAAAAACATAAAAAATTAGTAATTAAATTAGAGTTCACTAGATCAAATCAACAATATGTTTTCTGCAAAAGTTAGATTTTTACGTGTTCAGTGTACCTGCTTAGATCTAAACAAGTTTTAAAATCCTAATATTTTTTACTTTCATTCCACAATAAAAAGAATCTAATTCAAGACTTTAAAGAATGTTAATCAATTTTTAAATATATCTAGAATTTAAGGTTACAAATAGAAGAACAAATTTAGCTAAAATATAAAACTACTTCGATACCAAAATTTTATCCAATTGTTTGCGTTTGCAAATCACAAATATCTATTTATATGAGAAAAAATGAATGCTATTTGTTCCTAACCTTTTCCAGATAAAACATTATCTTTGGTCCTTCTATAAAAAAACGAATTATATCATGAGTGGTTATATTAAATAGTCGACATTGTTAAAAAATATATAAAACTGACATTTTATGTACTAAATAATATTTAAGTTTCATATGAGTTACTGTATTGACTTTAGAATTTCATGAAATTACAATAATTTTGAAAATAAAGGCAAAGAATTTATTTAACCAACTTACAATATTTGAACCCAATTTTTATAGTTTAAAAAATCTAAATTTTAACCCTTTGCACTCGGAAAACTAATTCGATGCATAATTATTCAATATACAAGAGCTGGTCCAAATTTGTGTGTCTGTTTAAAGTCGAATTTCTCCGTCTTTTTACCATTCTGTAAGCATTTTCAATAATCAAAATTGAAAAATAAATAAATAAAACGTCAAAATGATGCACCGTCTTGAATGGTGCCGAAGAGGCACCATCGAGTACAAAGGGTTAATTATTTTGTTGGTCAATAGACTGAGAAAGTAATAAGTTTTTGTGATATGAGGGCAGTATATTAGAAAGGGCTTTCAGTATTCAGTAAATTTGATCTGAATTTGAATAAAAGTCACTTAAAATGTTGGTATATTAAGAAAATATTTTATGCATAATTTTAAATCATTCAATTTTTAAGATATACATCCAAAATTTATAAAACTTATTTTAATAAAGTTTCAAACTAATCTGTTTGCTTATTCTTAATAGTAAATATCTTGTTCTAGTTACTATAGACAAACATTTATTATGTTTTGATGTTTATAGAATCATTAATATTTTCAGTGCTTATAAAGAACGGTACTTGTTATCAATTCATATTTCCAAAGTGCTAACGTGCCCGATCTGTACTGAAATCATAGAAATATGCATTCTCAGAGGAGGGGTTTACTTTCCGAATCTCAATCCATTTCCATTCAGAGACTCCCGTTGTTCATTCATGTCCACAGGTTTGAGAATATCAAATTAATTTTTCAAAAATAAGTGAGAAAAATCCAAATTTTCACAGCGCTCCAGTTTAAAACAGTGTCTGAAATTCTTTATTTTTCATATATTAATATTACTCGGGAAATTCATTTCTAACTGAATCATTTATATATTTATAAATCAGTATTATTTTATCTCTTAACCCCTTAACTGGTTTATTTTCCTTAATATCTAATAAGATGACACCTTTTATTTTGGGAATATTTTCTTATTTTGATTGAAATGAAAATCCATGGCTTATACTTGGAATACTTGGCTTATCTATGTATTCGAAGCCATTTTACTATTGAATTATAATTGTTATGAATGATTATTTTTGTTTACAACTATCAAAATTCGATAAATCATTGCGCGTACGGGCAAACCGGTTAAGGGGTGAAATCAACTCAATATGATAGATACCAGCTTTTAGAAATCTTGCTTCACGAAAGAAATATATATATAAGAAATTGGTCACTCTGCCTTCCACATTTGGTTATTTTACTCAGTTATTTTGTTTTTTCCAATCGTTGTCTCTGAACATTATTAACAATTATATTTATATCAAATTTATTTCTACTTTACAAGGAGTTTCTGGACTATTTTGTGGAAAATTCTCTCCAAAATTGCAATTTCCGCCGTATTTCTACATTTCTAATATCATATTAACAAGCGACATTTTACTTTAAAACTATTTGATTGTAGAACTTTTTCTAAACCGTAAAATCTGCTAAAAATAATATTCAAGATTTGCCAATAATTAAAGCTTGGCAATATTTTTCTTACCTTCCATGAATTTTAGATTCAGATCTAGATTATCGTGTTTTTCAAACGTAGTTTTTTTTAAAAGTAAATCTATTGTTAAAGTGCTAGCAAACTCCACACATATTTAAATTAAACATCGATATTTCGAAAAGTAATAAAAGAATATTAATAATAAATTAATAAAAATTTTGCATCGTTGCTATCATTGACATACACGTAAGGTAAAAAACAGAAGCTAAAGTTTAAGAATTAATCATAAACTAAAAAGTACTTCTGACACGATATATTTAAATTTCGAACATATAAAATTTGAGATTTTCTGAACATGAACTCATAGGATGAATTTAAAATCTCATTTAGTTTAATCATTGAATTAATTGATTTCAATATTATGCGTTTTATTAATCTATAACTCATTCATTTGTCGTTAATTTAAAGTCAATCTAGGCTTTATTATTTTATCTGAATTATTAATGAAGTTATGTTAAGTTATTTTAATCAATCATTAAACAAGAAAATATATATTTCGTCATAGAATTATCAACCTAATATTAAGGGTCCTGCTTATATGAATCATTTATTTCATCGTATTTGGTTTTACAACAAAAAAATATTTCTACTTGTACTGTATTTTTCATATTCTTAGAAATCCTTTATTTATACTTATATGAAGAACATAAGCATTTTAATAACGTTATAAATGTATATTGTAATAAATGTAAATATAAATATGGGATAATGCGTATTAAGAATATCTATATTTTTGTATTATTAAAATTATAGTTAAAATTTTATAATACTTTATTATGAAAATCCTAATTTTATATATATTTTGCTATAAAAGGATACATTCTCAATAAATGAGTTAATCCCTTAATTTAATCTAATAAAAATTTATTAAACTGATTTTTCATTAGTTTTATAATTTTTAACATGATTTCATAGTGCTACACAAGATAACGGTTAATAAATACAAAATGTAATGGTAAATTGAAACGTATTATTTGAAAACATCTTTTATGAATATGCCCACAATCAAGTTCTTATATCTTTAAGCATTAAACAAGCCAAATTCAAAAATTGGAATTATATTTAGAGTGCCCACTTTAATATTGTTTAATAGATATCTCGCAGATCTTTTAGAAAAATGCATGCACTTACAGTCCGAAAATACTTTGTGATAAATAATTATATTTAATGCAGGTTTAAAGAACTTAAATAGAATTATAACAAAAAATTAACATATCTTTATTGAGTCAGTTCCTGGATCCCATTAATTATATTGAATAAAATATTCTTAACCTACAAACATTTTAGAAGATTCATTCTTTGGAATTTTAAGCTGATTAAGTTATTAAAGTTTGAATTTTATTAATTTTGAATAAACTATTTTCAGACACGATGAAAAGGTATCAAGTCACTGAGTGTTCTTTCTCAAACATGACGTTTAAAAGGGCTAATATCGTCTGCGATATTCTGAGCCTTGGAGCTTCATAAGTTTTAATTTCAGAAGAGTGGTGTTGATTTATATAAAATTATAGAATTTTGGAAATAATTTATTAATTATTAAAGGTTTAGGAAAGTGATTTAAAAAGTTTTTTTTTTTCATTTTTTCATCTGTAAATTTATTTATTTAAACGGCGTGAAATTAATTCTTTGAATCATTTAAACCATTTTCCATTTGGTATTGTATGCCTTTCTTTAGCGGCTTAGAAATTAATATTAGATAAATATTTTTAAAAATAACTTAAATATTACTTCGCGAAGAATATTTGTTCATGTTTAATGGGTTTTTTTAAAACTACGATTCAATTAATTTAAGGATCTTTAATTCGTAAATGATTAAAAAGAACGAAATTTGTATAATGAAGATGATTTCACAAATCTATTTATGTTATAAACAAATATCCTCAAGAAAAGTAAAATAAAAAAAATAATTGCCATGTTGTGTTTTTATTTATTATTTAAATTAAGAAGTATAAGAAGTTTATTATTGAAAGTAAAGTTAATTAGTATTATTAAAGTACTTTAATAATACTTCAACTCCATTTTTTGCTTCAATCTTATCTTTAAATAGGTTACCCAAAATTTCGAGGTCATTGCTTATTTCTAATGGAATAAATGTAATGAAAAAGTTCACCAGTTTTCCTTTTAATATAATTATTTTTATTATGATGCTGGGAATTTTAAACCTAGTAGATATTCACTCAGTTTAACTAGTATTTAAATATGCTAGATATAATTTTTTTTATGAAACACAATAATTGTAAATACCAAATATATTAAAATTAATTTGTAGGCAAATAAAATGTTAAAATTATAATAAATTTTAACGAACTTAATTTTTTGATTTAACTATGATGAAGCAGAATAAACTACATAAAATGTTCAAAAACCTTGTTAATTAAAAAAAAGAGACATTATTATCGAAGTCTTCAAAGAACTTAGCTCCTTCAATATTAAATAATGCACATATTTCTGAAATAACCAAAGAATGATAAATTAAAAGCTAATTTTACATTTTTAAAAACATATGTAAGTCGCATCACTGCAAATGTAACGTTATTCAGAACTTAGTAAATATTTACTTAGAAATTCCTTCTTCAAATATTGAGAGTGAAAGAAAAAAATTTCAGAATTCCAATGTTTTGCTTATATTCACAGAATTCCAGTACACAACTTAGAGTTGAATATATACACATATCAGACATTGAAAACTTATTTGAAAAAATATGTTTTAATATTTATCGCGAAAACTTTGCTGACAGCTGAACTGGTTTTAATATGAATGATCCATATATACGAAATGAAGTTTATTTATGGGTATTATGATAATTTTTAAAAACCATCACATAAGTGTTGCTATTTCAGGCATTACTATATCAAATTGCATTCTTTCTCAAAAATAGATTGTTTTATTATTAAAAAGAAGAAAATATATTGAGGTAGTTTATGAATTTAACTACACTTATTGAATAAGATATTGAAGAATTTTTATATATATTGCAATATGTTAGAAGAAGCATATTTAAGTAATATAAGTATTTATTTTGTAAAACTAGCTGCCTTTGACTTTCAGCCAAATTTAATAGTTGCTAAAAATTTAAATATTCACTGCAATTTGTTCTTATAAATCTTCAGAGCAAAATATTCTTGAACTTAGCTTAATTTTGAATGTACTTTTATATACAGTTAAGTTGCAGGAAAAATCATCGTTTAAAATGAACGCCTTTAAAAAACGTATCAATGCTTGGTTCTGAACTTAAATCTTAAGTCTAAATACAAAACTATGACAAAAATTTTATTAGAAGTATGCCTTACGCTAAAACCTTCTCAACATGAAACAGAATCCAGATGAGTGTTCATGTTTTAATCATCAACAGAAGGAAAAACAGTTAGATGAAATATTAATAGCAAAAATGAGTGATTTGAATTTCACTTCAAAAAAAACTAATAAAAGATATCGATTTTTTTAAAAAAAAAAAAATTCTGAAATTCAAAGCAAGTACATGGTACCAAAGGTTTTTATTATTGATTGCACTAAAATTGGTTTTAGTAATTGAAAAATTTCACTGATTTGAATTTTGAGAAAATGTAAAAATTAATTCCGTTCTATAATATTTTCGGATTTTATCGTTGAAAAATGAAAAAAAAAGATAAATCAAAATCACATCGACTTTCGTATTCTCACCTTCCGAAATACACCTGTTTAATTTTGTAACTCTGTGTAAATGATCTGGGAAAATGGGTAAGCGCCAAAGAACACACATACACAAATTCATCTTTTATATCATTGAAAAAATAAAACCAAACTCTTATAAATATTCTGAATATATAAACTGAATATGGAAATATCATTAAATTAACAATATTAAACAATACAAAAATGAAACCGACCTTAAAATTTGTGATCAGTTTTTAAACGCAATGAATAATTTTTTTCAAAATTTAGACTATGCTGATAATTCAGATGATGGACATTAATTAATGATCCATTTTGTAATATTATAATACCTTAACAATTCATGACCAGAATGTTTGAAGGAAGAGGAATATGTATTCAAAATTTTTCTCAATAGTTCTGAAATTGCGTTTTAAAAAATTATCTAAGAAATGCAATTTCTTAGATGATGACTCGTAAAATAGATTAAATATACTGAAAGAATGTTCTATTTCATAATTTTTTGAAATGTTTCATGGGTGTGAAATTTTTTTAAAGACATTTATGGTGATGACAATTCGTAGTAGAAGGTATTAATATTCTTGTGATTGAATCGTAACGCTCCTGGATAATTAAAAGAAACTGCATGTGTTTCAAGTCACAAATTTATATTTTATGATGTCAGAACATGATATTCTTTTGGGAATGAGGGTTTCTGGCGTCAACAAAAATTCGTATGCGAAAAATAAACATTTTGTTATCTGCACGAGGAACTCAAAAAATCAGCTTTTAATAACGCTTTGTCATCGCATTTACAAAAGCTCCGATTAAAAAAGAAATAAGTTAATGACTACAGCAAATGAAACCTAGATAAATGTCATTTTGATCACGTGGTTATGTGAAATGAAATAAATAGGAAATGCGATCGTTTTGTAAACGATAAATGCCTGATAAATTATTTTGGATCATTTGCAATACTAAGTGACTCATTCAATGAAACCATTAACCAGTTAACTGTGGCGATCTGTTTCCAAAGCGCCCACCAGTGTGTGTCGCAATAATCAAGCGATGACGAATATAGTCGTCAAACACAGAGTAAGTGGCGCTGTTCAAATATTGAATCAAAAAGATGACTTTAATTTAGAAAATGAACAATTTTATTAAAAATATTTACACTGTCGCTCAAAATGAACGTATATTTATGCATAATGAAGAGAAAACTTTAAAAGAAAATCAAATATTCATAGAAGTTAAAAATGTAAATTGTTACTGTCGTGCGATATTCACGAAAACAAGGAGCAACAATACCTGATAAGAAAATCGGGATAATCAAAGATTCAGTGTTAATGCACTGCTTAGGAGTTCTCTCAAGAAATCATGATTCCAACTCAAATTATTTATAATTTTCATTTATTTGTTTCATTTCTTTCTGATCTCTAAACATTTTAAACATATTAAAATTTACGAATATAATTTAGTTTTTTCCAGAATTACAATTTAAAGATCAAATTGTGACAAAATTTTACGCATGGTGGAAATAACCGTCATAACACAAAATTCTGCTACATCTCCATGACGGATATAGTCATCAAACACACTTAAATGGTTAAAATGAATTTAACTTGCGCGAGCACGTGGTGGTTGACCGTTCAAGAAATTATGTTCTGACATGGTACGTTGAAATAAGCACAGCAGATATCGTATTTATATTTTTATATTTATTTTTGTTAACATATGGAAAACTTTATTTACTAATAAAGGTTAAATTCGGGTTTCATACTTTTAGTACATGTTACTTCATCTTATTCAGATATATATTATTCATCCTCAATAAAATTATTGTTGTTATAAGTATCTTCATCTTCTGAAATATTAAACCGATGCATCAAATAACAGGATATTTGATGAAATACAAAAAAAATTAATACTTCATTAAACAAATGAGTTAAAAATTCCTTCAAGCATACTATGAATATGCTATTTATTAAAATTAAAAATGCATACTGAAATGGAAAAAATAATTATATTTTAGTACTTTTTCTGATCTCCCTTCAAGAGGATTATTTCCACTTATTTTATTCTCAATGTAAATAAACGATATAATTGAAATGACTATAAATTTATTCATCTTTATCACGTAAATTTAACACTGGATATTTTTGAAGTTATAAAAAATTATGGAGTTATAAGAATTATTTGCAAAAGATAAAAATTGGAACAATCAGAGAATGGTGTAGTTAAAAGCTGAAATCATTTTTCATACTTGTTAAAAATAAAATAAAATCGAGCTAAATAATATAATACTAAATACTTGATTAAATTTAACGAAGTGTTAAATTCGGAAAGGAGAATTCCCTTCTAGTTTTCTAGTATTAAAGATTAATCGTTTCATATAGCATATTTCTTAACCCTAAAATAAAATATTATTTTTTTGAAAAAAAGTGGCTGTGATTGAATAGTTTCATATAATCTAGGAAAAATATCAAAAATTATGATTAAATTTCGTGTTTTTTTTAAAATAAAATGGGACAAATGATTTCATTACGAATTAATGTTTCAGCGACATATTTTAATAATCCTGCAATAAAAACTAAACTCACTTTTTTGTCGATATATTTTTACAGTGTAAAAGATATATATATTGGTAGTATTTTTAATGGTAGAACTATTCAAACAAGAATCATTTTTGCAAGTTTCCAGTTTGAATTCAGTTCTAGTTACGATAATGCCATATATTGGTATTTTCTACAAATGTTCATCAAAGGACATCTTAAAAGGGTTAGAAAAAACTTCTAAAAACGTCAAAAGATCAAAAAGCCTTTAAACTGATGCACCATGGTGTTAAAATGAAACCTTTATTATTTTAATATGAGCAATTTAATTTTAATCAAAATTGGCGACATAAAAAAGGCACATTTTTTAACTATAATTAGTGGTCAATTACTATAAATCTATTTAATAATCACTTCTATGATTCAGCTGCCTGCGTCCTGCGACAGAAATAACGAGTCTTCCTCGTAATCTGGGCGTCCCGGGTTCGAATCCCGGTTAAAGTAGTGTTGTTCTTCTGTGTTCTATCTGTGAGGCGTGTAAATGTATCTTTCTGTAAAGAGGGGCTGTGCAAGCGAATGTGATGGATGTGTAGCTCAAGTCGTACTTTTGGCTCGGAGCCATTTCAAACAACAACCGCTTATTTAGGTTTAAATCCGCTGATATATCATCAGGCTTGTCCATTACAAGTGCCATTAGTAACATCAATATAACACAATTCAGCTTTTGATTAATTAAATTATATACAAATTCTGTATAAAAAATTAGTCTGTATAGTTTTTAAAAATAATTTAGAGAATTCCCGTAATACTATAATCAACTATCTTAAAAACTAGAATTTTTTTTTACTCTTTTGTAAGAATGTCTTTCTTTTTTTCGGAAAAAGCCGTAAGGAAATTAATGTAAAAATAAACAAATTGCAAATGATTTTTTTAAAATTACTTTTACTTAGAAAAATTTATAATGTGTGTAAAAAAAAAGTTGTGCTTTTTATCATTAATCTCAAATCATTTTTTGTTGTTGTTTTTAAGTTAAGCATTTGGATAATGATTTTTATGTTCATTAATAAAATTTTCCTGAAGAGAATAACCTTTTAATTTCTTGTAATAACCTCAAAAAATTATTGATTTATTTTTATTTCTTTATTCCTTTTTTCCCGTAAATTTTCGCTATGATATACGAGCTTTCATTGATCCTAAAAGGATTAATCTAGATAATTGTTTATTCTTCTTTTTATGATGTTTATTATTATGTTGAGAGTTTTTGTTTCGTTATTTTTTTAAGAAATAGAGATCTTGCTTTATGAATAAATATAATTTTAATAATTAATAAATGGTATTGAGAACTTCTGAAATTAAAAAAATGAATATATTTTTTTATTTAATAACTATACAGAAAAAAATTATTATAGAATCCTTTTTTTATTTTCATATAAATGAATAATCTATGTGAAAGTTTGTTTTATTAAGTTGTCTACAGAAACTTAATTTTTGATTTGTAGCAGAACACATATGGAATCAATTGAAGTTTTTATAAATTATCTCAAATGAGAATTTCAGAACACATAATTTTTTGTAATATTATGGATTATGTTCTTGAAAGAATTCTTTACATGCTCTCACTACTGAATTGAACATAGTTATCAAAATATGAATCAATTCAAAAAAAATTCAATAGTCATTTTAGCACTTACTCTAGTTTTAAATTCAAAATTCATTTTTCTTTTTAATGAAACACGAGATATTTGAATGAGTTCAAATTAAAACTAAGAGTGCTTGAAAAATTTAGAAAAAAATTGAAATTTCAAAATTTAAAGGTAAATTATTAATTTAATAACATTGTAAAAAATAATACTGTGTTTTCTTTTGACTTACGAATAAGTCAAAGAATAATGTTTATTCAAATATTGATAATTTCCATAATAATTCAAATTTTATAAACAAAATTGGCAAAAAAAATTTAAAAACAAAAGTAGAGATAATAATAATACAATGAATCCGGTCTGAAGACTTTTGATATTACTGTTTGGGTAAATTTATATTTTTTGCTAATTGTTTTTCTATGATTCAAATTTTATAAAATCATTTTTTTATTTTATTAGTTAAGTAGTAAATAAATTTCATATGCATAATATGCTTTAGGGTATGTTATTGATTAAAATAACATTTCAGTCGCATTTTTGTGCATTTTTCAAAAATTTCTACACTTTCCATTTATATATTTTTTTATTAGATTTTATATATAATTTTTTTCGTTACTTTTTAAAATGCATGTATATTCAATATTTAAGTGTTCTGGGTGCATGTATTTTTTTTGTGAAGTATTTCTTTAAAATTATAGAGACATTAATATTTCCTAATTTTTAATAAGTCTTTAAAAGAATAAAAACTATTTGTTAATAAATATATTTGTGAAAATAAATTATGGAAGCTTTCGTTTTATTATATTCCAAATCAATTAAATTTGAATTATATATTAAAATACATTTTCAGAAAACAAAACCCCCTTGAATTTTGCATACAAATTCACACGAATTAATTTTTCATGAGTTTTCAGTTATTTATGTTCATTACTGTAAATCACTAGATTTCTTTAGAGTAATAATTTTAAACAAAAATATAGTATTTTGAATTCAGTTATTCAATTAAAATAAATATAAACTGTTTCATCTCGTTTCAAAATGATTTGTATGTATTTATGACTGTTGAAATCATAGTTATTAAAATTTATGCTTTTAAATCGTAAGTTTTCTTAACTGAATTCAAATATGACTGCAGTTACATTATAAGAAATTGAAATAAAATATATAGAATAAATATCTGAAAATAAATTTATCTTAAATAAAGCGAATTTAAAAATAGATCCTGTTAAAAATTCTTTTCAATAAAATTTAAATTTTACTTATATATAATTTATAACAAGCTATTTTGAAAACTGTTCTATGAAGATGAATGATCATATTATAAATTCAAAAAAACATTACAACTAACATTAAAATTTGAAATATAACTAATATAAATAACACTTAAATTGAGTGGGTCTTTTTACCCACTGAATTTTACAATTAAAGATGACAATAAAGTTGGCTGCCCTCAAATATGATTTCCATTTTGAGAAACACTATTTTAATTTAATTCTCTTTTCCTTTAAATATTCAGCAAGGTAAATGATTATTGTCAAATCGAATATGCTAACGAATTGTTGAGTTAATCTTATTCACTACCACATTGTAATAAACATTATTTGTTCGAACTCAATTAATTGCGCTAGGATATATTATCCTCAATTTTCTAAGCCTTATTGTGTCCTCTTTGTTTATAGCAATATTCCCTGTAGTGCTTTTATTCCAATTGCGAGTTCATTTAATGTAACACTGTAGTTTACTTCTAGTATGAATCAATATACCTTGAACTTGATTATTAAAATGCTTATGATGAAATAGTAGGATTTTGAAAACATAGAAGATAATTTTCATCAAGATATAGTTGATATTTCTTTTATAGTTGGTATTCCTTTTTCCTTTCCTTTGTATTTGTCTTAATCTAGGTTTTATCTATTTTACTCTTCATTGCAGATCAGCTGGATTCAATAGATCAATGCTTGCAAAAATTTTCAGTTTCAAATTTTATGAAATTTTGAAAAATATTTTCTTCAGAAAAATAATTTTGAGTTTCAAGTTTTGATAATCATATGACACAAATATAAAAGTCTCATGTTATTTTCTTCATTGTACTATACATTTCTTATTTTCTGTCAGCTGACACAAACGAGTATATTAATGAGTAAATGCAAAAATACATATATCATGTCAGAACACATTATTTTGGGAATGAGGTATACAAAAATTCGTCGGCAAAAAAAAATAATAATAAAGTAATAAAATAAAAATTTAAAAAAACACGTAGGCAAAAAAATTGAAATTTTAATTTCTGCACGAGCATCTCAAAAAATCAGCTTTTAATAATGCATCGCCATCACGTTTACATAAGCTCTGATTACTTAGAAAAATGTCATTTTGAGCAGATGATTATGTGAAATGAAATAAATAGGAAATCTGATATTCTTTTAAACAAGTAATGAGACACAAAGTTTTTTGGATCGTTGGCAATAGTAAAGTGACTCATTCAATGAAACCATTAAAATGAATAAAAATATAATTTAGCTCGCACGAGCACGTGGTGCTTGGCCATTCAGAAAATGATGTTTTGACATGATGCGATGAAATATGCATAGCAGATTTCATTTTAATCTTTTTATTTTTGATTTGCCCTATTTATAATATATTTGTACTATTATTTGTGGTTTATATTTTTCTAATTTGTATAACTTCTTTTAAATTTTTCCATGTCTCTTCGCTCAATGATTTTTATCTTCCAAACATTGTGTCAGAACCGACTTAAATGTATAAGAGATTTATTTATTCAACTTTGCAATACTTTGCTAATATTGATAAAAAAATAAAAGTATTTTCTCTAAATACTTTTTTTCTTTAACCTATTCGCATATAATGACGTGTCTAACACGAGCATCGTATTTTCAGTTTTAAGCCTGCAATTAAGTGAACGGAATTAGACATTTAAAAATGCAAAAATCGCCTAGAAAGGCTTCATCTCAAATGCTCGTTATATATTAAAAGAATCAAAATAACAATATATGTCGTAAGATAGTGCCATCTAATTAAAGTAACAATCTAAGTAAAACAATTTCGTATGTCAAGAGGTTAAGGACTATTGCGGTTTTGTTTTCGGCTAAGGGATTGGAAGATCACGGTTTCAAAGCTTATATAAAAAATGCTCACAAGTAAATAAAATATGAGCACAAAGTTAAACATGATTTATGGTGTGAACGATTGAATAGATGCTGTTAGCTCAAATAACACTCTCGTCAACAATGCGCAGTTGAAAATTACGAAATCCGAGCAAAAATAATTCATTGTTTGCTTTTACCACTAAGCAGTTTTATTTTCTTTGCTATCTAATAAGATGACACCTTCTTTTTGGGAGTATTTTCTTATTTTAATTCAAATTTAAACCCATCGAATACTTGACTTATCTACGTATTCGAAGTCCTTTTACTATTGAATTATGATGGTTATGAATTGTTGTTTATTTTTTATTTACAACTATCAAAATTCGATAAATCGATGCACGTACTGCATACGGGCAAAGAAGTTAAGTGGTTAATGTGGAATACTGATGTAGCTAAAATAAAATTATAGGCGCCTTCGATTGAGTAAACTGAATTAACATTTAATACAGAAACTTATCGGATATTATAACAAATAATAGTAAACTACCTGAATCATCTTCTTTTCCCCACGTTTTCTGTTAAATAAAATGAAAATTAATCTGAATTTTTAAAAACAAACTTTAAAAAGATTTGATTCTTTTTTTAAAAAAATAAATAAACTATCATCCTTTTTATGATTCCAGAAAGTCAAAGATGGTTGTTTTCAAAATAAATTTCGACGAAATAATTTCAATTCTATCGGGAAGTTAGAAGCTATTCGTGACTAAGAAATTACGGATGATAGTAGAAATATAAATTCAGTATTTGAAATTGAAGGCATTCAAATCGATATTCCTAGTGAAATCAAATATTGAAGTTTTTGATGAAATAGAAATTTAGAAATTAAGTAAGCAAAGAATTTTGATATCAATTTTTCGGAGCAATCGAAAATAAAAAGGGAAAATAATTTAAAAGAACAAAAATTGATTAAAAAAATATGATTACGAATATTGAATATTTGATAAAGAAATCATGTCATATAAATTTTAAATATGATTTTATAAATGGAATGTGAGGGATGAACTAAAGTAAATAGCTAGATGAATGAAAGTAAAATGACTTTCTTAAGGAAAATATTATCTTCAAGTGAAATAGGCTACTAATAATTTTAAAAAAGTATTCCAGGTAACGCTTTATCTATTTATGATTATTGACAAAATCTCACGGAATTTCTGTATTAAATATATTATCGTACAGTGAAATAAGCTTTCTGAGACTGATGAGTTAAAAAAATGTAAAAAATGTAAATTTTAAAGTTTATGTAATTCCTAAGCAACATCTTAAGTGTTCATAGTTTAACTCATAATAATAAAAAAATGCATGAACTCATAATTTTTTTTATTATTATGTATGATCTTCCTTTTATTATTATGTATGAGAAGATATCGTATGACGAAGATCCTCAATGTTTGGATGGTGATGGACCTGCAGAGCTATGTTTTTGTATATTTTAATAATGGAGAAACTAAATGAAATCTAGGATTTTTTAATGCGATTCATAAACTTAATATTTATATCATTTTAGATACTTAAATACTGTCTTTTTAATGTTAAAAATTTAATTGTGGTGTGAATTTTGATAATTTTTAAGAAAATTTTATGTAAATTTTATTATATATATTATTTCCATTCAAGTCAAATCAGTTTTCATTTATTAGATGATCTCTGCGTTTCCTACATGGTTTTAAACTACAGTACAAGAAAGATTCTACAAATAATTTAGCGTCGAACCTTAAAAAGGGAATCTAAAAGGGGAATATGTATTTTCACAAAGCACAGCATTAACTTTGAAACAAATGTGGACATTTTAAAAGGATACGTTTTTAATATCTACCCTAACTTCATGCTTAAATATACTTTGTTTAGATACTTAATATATTTGCCTGCTTTCTGGTCTTCCTCATGTTCTCGGAGTCCCGAGTTTGATTCCCTGTTTGGGCATGGTTGCTCCTCTGTGTACTATCTGTGAGATGTGACTGCGCCTCCATGTAAAAAGGGGCTGTGCAAGAAAATGTGGTGAGTGTATTGCTAAGTTGTACTCTTGACCCTAGTTGGCGCTACTTCAAAAACAAGAGACGCTCCTTTCGGCTTAAATCTGCTGCTGTATCAGCGGGGGGCTTGTCCTTAGGCAAGTGCCATAAGTAACAACAACAATAACAGCTTAATATACTTAAATAATATTTATCTTAAATATTGAAATATAACCTTGTATATTAATTATACGGTATGTTAGATACCTTGTAAACATAAACATATGCAATATTCTCGATGGATGAGTTGGTCGACAGAAGTGGATAATATATAATAAAAATATCACATTAGATAAAGGTGAAAAAATCTTTTTAATTTTTTTTCTTTATTAAATGAGTTCTTGTTTTGTAATAATATATGATTTCCGAATCCATTGAAATTAACGATTCGCGTGAAGAAAATTTAGTACAAATGTTTTAAGTAGATGGGAACATCACTTTGGAGAAATTATTATTCTAATTTAATTCGAATAAACATTAAAAGGTAAACAAAACCTTTGTGTTTCTTTTCAAAAATTATGAAGTTATTACCCTAAAATGAGCTTTATCCTTTTATGAAATTCAGTCTTTTTTTTTTTCCTCTCTAAAGTAGACACTTTTCTAAAAATTTCTTTATGCATATGTTGCAACGCTTCTTTATTTCGAGATTGTATTATTTAATGAAGAAACACCCCCCTTTTTAATGTTATCGTCTTCTCTTGCCAAGAGTAATGAATTTTCGGATGAATTTCGAATGTTTTTATTGCCATTGTGTTAAAAATCACCCCGCTTTATCGTTTTCAATTCGCTATGATAATTCTATATTATTATCATATTATTATTTCGGTAATTTTGAAAATAATAAATAAGGTATGTGCAATTTTGGACATAATTCTCTGCTCCAGTTTCTGAAATATACTTAAAAAATCTTCGAAAAAATGTTGTTGAAGAAACAGATCGTTATAAATTTTGTTTAGCTCTAATTTTAATATTTTAAAGAAATGCCAGAAGTTTGACTCATAAAGATACCTACTTTTATTTATATTTTATGCAAAACAATACATACAGGGTGATCAAAAACTTCATAAAAAAACTTTAAAAATTCTTAAAACGCGGAAAAATAGTAAATATATAAAATGATTTGCAGGTTTAGAATTGATTGGCTACGTGAAACTTTTAAGACAAGGAAAAAAATCAGAAATTTGACAGATGACGCTGGTAAGAACGACTAACTTGGAAATATGCAAATGAGACTAGCGATTATAAACACTTTCACTCTTGATTTAAAATCAATTGTAATGTAATTATCATGTAAGTGAACAAGGATGATGTATAGGAAAGATAAAGCTTTATTGGTAAAGCTGTTTTACATGAACCAGAAGTCAGTTACTATTATACTGCGTAAATTCCGACATCAGAAACATTTGAAGACTGGAAAAGGTCTCATAAAGCTTATTCAGTGATTTCATGAAGCTGTATCGCTGGGAGATCCAGTTTCCCAGCGATACGATATCAAGGCAGGTACATTCGGCGTGCGTTGCACCCCAAACGGAAACACTAGCATCAGAATCCGCTGCAAGGGGAAGCAGTGAACGGGAAGCTGGTTAAAGTCAATTTTCCGTGGCCTCTTAGGTTTCCAGATCTGGCACCAGCAGGTTGAGGGGGAATTTAAAATCCGGAGTACATCTATCCCCATTCAACCAATCTGTTGGAAATGAAAGCTATAATCCCCTTATAACTGTCATGTATATAGTCGGACCTGCTGTATTCTCTCGTTTCTGAATTTTCAACATGCCTGTAATGTGTTTACACCTGTGGTGTGGGACACATATTACTATAATAAATAATTTGGAAACATTATTTTTATTTGTATGCATTTCTTTTACTTATGTACACAATGCCATTTGCTGGCCTTTTTTAATTCTCTCTTTTCTTATTTAAAAAAATAACATGAGATATCGATGCTAAACCTCCAAATCATTTTTATATATTAATTTTTGGGATTTTATAATTTATTATTTAAAATATTTTTGCCCTGCTTGTGTAGTAAAATATTGAAACTATTTAAAATAATTTTTCATATAAATTTAATAAAATAAATAATTTGGAATCCAAAACAGTGGAAGATTTTTATTTTCTGTTATGCTTCGAGTTACGAATTTTCATTAAAAATAAGATGGCCAACAGGCGGAAATATTTCAGCACCTGTGAATGTTAGTAATTACAAATAAGAATTATTTTTATACAATTCCCGCAATTGAGCAAAAGAAACAATTAGTAAATATCACTTTTGTATTAATCGGCGACGATGCAAAGAGTTAGGTTTGTAACTACATATTTTGAGATATATGCTTATTTATGAATTTTGGGGGATTAGTCTTAAATTTTAGTGGAAACAGTTATTTCCGATATTCGAATTTATTTAGTTTTAAAACAACTACCATAAATAAGTTGTTGCAGATTATGTATTTTGTGTATGTAATCTTCATGACTATAAAATAATTACTAATTGCGCGTAATGTTTTACATTCTAATTGTTATTCCGAGGAATGAAAAGGGAAGTGGAGAAACTAAATATTTAATACGCATCAAAAAAAGTACTGGAATTATGAGCAGGAAAATAACATTCTTTGCTGATGCTTGATTGCTTGCTTTCTAAAATGATTATTCAGTAACAGTCAAAGTTTGGAGATTCTGATTCTTGTAACATTCTGTAATCGTAAATGCCAACATAATAGTTGTAGAAAAATTTGAACGAAATTTTTCAAGTTCTGACATTTTTTTAGGAAATGCATTTACAAAGGGGTTTAGAATGCAAATTGCTAATCCTTATATTTCCGGAGAGAAATGGTGAAAATTAAGCATTAAAAATTTGGATTAAACATTATTTTTATTCATTTGTCAAGTTATTTTCATATTGTTTTTACGTAACGTATAATTAGTCTAGTACTCAAAACTCGAAACCCGTCATTGTAGAATCAATTCCAAAGTAATAATTGGTATTCATTGGCTACTCAAACAATCCATGACTATTATAATAGCAACATGGTGAATCGCACGGTTGATGTCTGGAATCTTACAGTTGGACTCCATTATAAAGAAAATCAAATTCTTTATTTTAAAAAATTAATATAGATAGACAGATATAATTTTAATCAAAAAACGAACATTAATCTTCGAACTATCACGTTTCAAAAAGTAAATATTTATTCTAAGTGCAGAAGGCTCATAATAAATAGTAAATTTCTATAAATATAAGATGTGACCTTCTTTTTTAAAACTATCCCGATAGCTCCGTTTTGTAAAATAGTATCCTCGATAGGGACAAAAATGTTCAATTTGATTTGTTAGAAATATGAACTAAGAAATAAAGTGGACCTGGTAAAAATATTTGTAAAGGAAAGAAAAAATTCTGTTTTCAAATCACAAGTGGTGAATTCTGTCTCATATGCACAAATATTGATTTAAAAAATGCATCTTTGTTCAGTTGTTGAAGTTTTTTTTTATTTTGATCAAGCTTTTAAACACTTCATGTAATTTAATACAATCCCTGAAAGTTGCAGCTAATCCCACCGTCGAAGATATAGATAATTATCTTTGACCATAAATTACCTTTTAATATTACATTAAAATTTGCAGATAAAAGCATCAAACGTTGTATCCTTTTGGCTAAATTAAGAAAAATATTTGCATGTATTTTTTCGCTATGATCACAATTCAAGAATTCAATTTTTGTGATAATTTACTTTCTCTTTAGACGGAAGACAAATCATTTTCCAATATATTTGACGAAACTTTTTTACTGGTAATATATGTCTGAGATTTAATTAAAAAAATTCTTCCTTCTTTTTTTGGAAAATACTGTACATAATTGTACAATAAAGATATAAACTACTAAATTTAATAACAATAAAATTCTTTCTGCCTTCAGTTGTTATTTCACTACTCAGTTACAGTTAATTAATTCGAAATATCCAATTTTGTTGATTAAGAATGAAATAATGCGAACGAAAACTAAAAAAAAGTATTTAATTCAATAATAAATTTCACAAAAGTAATAAACGTCTGCTTAGCTTTTCCTAATTTGTTTTAGTAAATTACTAAGTTTAAAAAATGCATTTTAATTCTAAATGAATAATTCATATTTCTCCAACTTCCAAAACAATCTAATGTTCTTATTTATTTTTCAGGTCGTGTTCATAATATGGTAATTCATAAGATACATTTATCTTGAAATAATAATGTTTATCTGGACTAAAAGTTACTTTGTTGCATTTAAATTACAAATATTTGAAATATTATTTTATTTAGTTATTGCGTATAATAATAACTAAATAAAATAATATTTCAAATGAGATCACAATAACGTGTATCAAAAAAGAAAAATTATGCTGTGATCTCATTCCAAGTATGTGATATTTTTTGATATCCTATTATCTAAATACTTCCAATTAGTTTATAAATATGTAAATTTTGGACTACGTACTTTCAATTAGTTTATAAATATGTAAATTCTTGCTTCATGCTGATGGAGATCTATATTTTCGCAACATATATCAAAGATGAAGCAAATTCCATCATTATATATATTTCAAATGCTTTCAATATTCGTATGTCTTAACATATACATTTTCCAATTTCAGTGCTCTAGATAACATTACGAAATATTTTCATCAGCAAGACAAATCGCGTATTTTATTGAAAATAAAGACAAAATATCCTGTTGGGTTTAAAATTTTACCTAAGCATATAACTTGTCTCCTTACGAAATATTTTACTGTTTATCGATTTCTTTCTTTTTTCCGTCATATTTACTTTAAAAATATGACAAAGAATCCCTCCAGGGAGAAAGCCAATACGAGTATCAAGACTTCTTGTACTATCTAGCTACAATAGCCTGAAATATCTTACGAATAAAAATACGGATAACATGATAATATTTTAGCAATTTAAATGAGTCACATTAGCTGACTCTAAAACTCGTGCTTTTCTGCGCGATTAACAAGATTATTTGTTTGAAAATGCATGCGAATTCAAAATCTCCGTCTTTTTAGTCTCTTCCTATCAAAATGTATCAGCTTTTTCATCCAGTTTCATACTACTAGACGTTTGGAATTCTTCAAAGAAATGAGGCTAATTTTATAAACTTTTGAACTCTAATCCTTTTCTGTGCGAAAATGTACAGGATAAAGCTTTAAATTCTAACGATCCGCTGATGCTTCATAAATTGGGTTACTTTTAAGTTTCCACTTATTGATATTGATTATTCTCCTACTGAAAGAGTTGAAGAATGCTGACATATGGCATCGAATATTTATTCAGTCTTACAGTGAACACTTTTATCCGTTGTTCATTTTATGCCGAAAAAGGCAAAGCATTTTTTGTCATAAATGCGAAAAAAAATTACTTAAAATTCATAGGATTTAAAATGTGTTTCAATGTGAAAAATGCAGTTGAAATAAATATTTGGAAAATTAAGTTAGATTGAAATTATATAATATTCCAAAGCAGTTTTTATGCACGAACGGAAACACCGTCCATACGTTTTTACGCATGTTATATACTTAATAAAAAATAAGCTGAAAATTATTGGACAAACACAAATATCCTATCAAACAAATTGTATAAATATCAGAGATATTTTTTCACAAATATTCATGCATGTATCGAAAGTTCTTATTTCATGTCATGTAGCAAATGTAACTACAATATTTCTTGTAAAGGGAAAAAAAGTCATTGCATATATATTTACTAAGAATAAAGATACATTTGTGAATGTTCCTTTGTAGGTGTTAACTTGTACAAATCAAATCGTTGGACAAAAAAAAATCTACGAAATTTACTGTCTATACACTTTGGAGGATAAAAATAAGCCTTTTTGAGTGATTTTTAAAAATTATATATAAAAAATGTATTTTTCTATATTTCCACGATACATTTCGAAAATATTATTGTACAAAAATTTCATTTTTTCAAAATTTATAATATAGTTTTATGAAATAACAAGTTAATATTCAAAGAATTTTTTGTAAAATTTTTTGCAAGTTTTTAAAACTTTTTTATGCCTATTTGGGATTCAATTAAATTTTCATTACTTTATCAATATATACGATTTTTCTTTCTGTTATTGAAAGCTAGAGGGGTAAAATTCTAATTATTATTTGATTATTGTTAAAAAAATTATAAAAGAATGGGTACTTACGTATTATACCGGCCAACTTTGTCTCCAAATTTGAAGCAATCGCCTATGAGTTGCTAAACTCCCAATTATAGCAATCCGGCAATGGTGTAATCCGTTGACTTTATCGCCAAATTTAAATTCACCTCAAAAATATTACTAAACCGTTGGCGATCGTTGGCGAAAATGGTATAATAAGCAAGTACCAAAGAATTTTATAGTAACGTAAATTTTGAATATAGAAAAAACAGCACATTTTCATTTTTGTGCTTCTGTAAAATGGTCTCTATGTAAAGGTTTGTGTATATGATAACGGGAACAATATATGTAAATAAGTCAAAACAATTTTTTGATGCCTGACAATTTGGCAAAATTTATTAACGTGAAAATATGTCTAAACAATCGAACTGGAATTTTAATTATTATCCCTGACGAGCCACTAGTAACCAAAGACGACTGACATATAATGAAAAACAACAATGTGGCTAATTACAAATAACTCAATATTCATGAAATTACTAATTACCGAAATTCAATCATGGCATTTCATAATTCCGGAGCCTGACTAAGGCAGCCGCCCCCAATCCTTTCCTTTCCAATACAAAGGGTCCCTTTCATGCTGGGGTCCAGTTGCCCTAGTCCTCTTATCAAAAAGGGGCCCCCAAATGAAAGAAAAAATTTATTTTAAATTTACTTCTTTAATGACTTTTAAAAAAAATAAAACATCTAAATATCTACTCGTATTTAGTTTATGATATTTAGACATTCTTCTAATAGAAATATGCTAGAAATAACTGTAAAAACGCATTTTATTATAAATCTAGTCTTAGATTTTGACAGATTGCATTTTAAAGTCAATGCTTAAATGTGGTACTACGAATTAGGACTAAGAGTTTTTTCAGTTTTAACTTTAAATTGCATTTTGGATTAATTAACAAATACTGTATACAAGTTTTTCGCGCGGCTTCTTCATTACTAAAGTAGTGAAGTAAAGGGGCCTCGCAAAGAATTTCTTTGCCCTGAGCCCCAATTAGTTTAAGTCTGGCCCTGCTTAATCCCCATTACAATCTAAAACCGAGGAAACTTTCAATTCTATGCGAATATAAATGGTTTAAATTTGAAGTCATTATATCAAGAAAACAATGAAAATAAGTTTTGGATTTTAATTAGTTTATATTTTAAATTTAAAATTAGAAAGAATTCTAAGGGTAGTAATTGGCATGAATTATTTTTTTACAGAAAACAGAAATTTTTGAAATGAGTTCTATGGTTTAATGTCGTCCTTTCTTTCTTTAAAGTTTTTTCTTTATAAAGAGTATTCTAAATATCTATTACATGTTTAATCATTCATGAACATTTTATAATTAATCTATAAAGAAACGAAAATACCTCAATATGACAGATAGATAATATTATACAATGTGAAAAAAACAAACTAGTAAAATATTTTATTATTATTTGACAAAATTGAAAGTTTCTTTTATTTTTAAATATTGTTCTCAGAACTCCTGTGTATAAACATTAGATGTGATAAAAATGGTCAAAAAATTAGAAATACAATCGAATTTAAGCTTAGATTCTTTGTTTCTAATTCTTGTAAGAATTTTTTTCTCTAGATATCCACTGATTAAGTTTTGCTATATAAATTTAAATTTCACATGCACATACGAATTTGCTCGCAAGCTCATATATTTTTTTTAATTATTTTTTCTATTTTAATATGTTAATAAAAATTTGTTATCGGTTTCTCAATAAGAGAAACTGGTAATTGTGTAATAATATGGTATTATAATGCATTACTTTTCAATTTTTTTATGTATTCAGAATTAACTGTGGTATGCATTAGTAAATATTAAAACAAATTTTATTTTCTGGAATTAACCCGGCTAGACGGGCGCGGCGAAAAGTAACACGAGAACGGGCATGGGGTGTTATACATCCCAAACATATTGAATGGCATAAATGCAAATTTTTATAAAGATTTGAATTTCTAAGAAAAATTATGATGAACCAAAAAGAAAAGAAAAATGTTCAAATAGATAATTTTTTCGATGTAGTTCTAATTATAGTAACTAACTTCTGTTGTTCACTGTATTCATTTAAATAATTGAGTTCAAAATTTATTTCTCTTTTTGAACGGTTCAATAAGTTGTCCTTCACCAATATAAAGATTCACCTTATAAACGGTCTACTCTCGAAGATGTGTCCCATTATTAAATGAACGTATTTATTATTATATTAGACAATAATACAATTACTTATTATATTAGACAATAGCTATTTGGCATTTTCTCCCACATTTATTTTCCTTTGAATACAACCTTTAACACTACATTAAATAACAAATGTGTATTATTATTTTCATGAATTAAGGCAAATTATTTTTATAAATTAACAGTTGTAAACACTCTATTTACAAGTCACCTCTTTATTATATTTCAAGCGATATTCGACCATCATCAGTTCAATTCTTAATACATAAGGTAATCGATAATGCATGCATCCTTTTCAATATTATTGTCATTACAGTGATGTGCTGTATAGGCTTTCAAATATCTCTTGCCATTAAAATAGGTTTCACTAATGAATTTCTTTTAGTACCCCTTTAAAATATTCTCTGTTATGTATTTTTCCGAAGAATTTTCTTCCAATTTATTTTGCATTATATTCGAAAACAATGGGAATTCTCTGACTCCACTCGCCTTTTGTGTGTGGATATTTTGAATATCTAAAGAAATCAGAATGATGAGTTTTTCTTTCTGGATCTCGATCAATTCATTTTTAAGAATGATACGCTGCATATTTCTTTTTCGAGATGGCTATGTTATTACATATTTTAACAATTAATGAAGCCGATCAATAATGATAGGCATTTAGGGAATGTTTCAAAATTATAAGCAATCATTCATATTGCCTTTGGAGATTAAAAGATATAAATGAGGATATAGCATCACGAGTCGCCTTCGGCGACCAGCAAATTCGGGTAGTTATTTGTGATTAAAATTTAAAAAAATTTTCTAATATAGATGGATTTTAAATTAATATTACAGATTTTATTAAATTTTGTTCATGTTGTAATAAACATCCACTTCTTTTACTAATCTCTTAAAATTTGAATTCTGATTTCATGTGAAAAATGAATAAGTATGACATGAAATCAGATGCTGTTAGGGTGTATAATAATAAAAATAAAAATAATTTATTCCAAGTTTTTTCTTGTGTGTATATCAGTAAGGGCAATGCTATATTCAGTTCATATTCTTTATATTTCAGAGTGATTTTTACTGATATAATAAAGCCTTTAATAGAATTAGGGATCGATTTGTTAAAATTTTGATAAGATTTTTTTCTAAAAATGTTCAAAGTGAAAAAATCTGACATTTTCCAAAAAATTTCACAAAATTTGGTAAAACATTTTTTTCTCCCAAACTAATATAGATATCAAAAAACGGATCCCTATTTTTGTTACACACATTATAAGGTCCCCTTCAAAAAAATTTGAGGAAAATATTTTGAAAATTGTAAAAGAAGAAAGATTTTTAAAAAATACTCAATTTTTTTAAAAAAATTATAAAATTTAAATTTGTAACTTTTGAATTTGAAAAATATTTTGGAAATTTCGTTTTATACACGATTGACATCTATCTATCGCAAAAGTTAATAGTTTTATAAAAAATTGTGGAAAAATTTTTTTTTTGGTACCGAGTCCCCTTAAAAAACACATCTTGAAAAATGTATTACACTAAAACAAAAAAAATCATATGGTGCTATTAAAATATAAAAGTTAATTGTCCAAAACGCTTAAAATAATACTTTTTTTTGTATTTATGACACAAATATTTGAAAACTTTGCTTAATTTTTGAATCATTAACATCTGATAAAAAAAATTTAAAAACCTTTTGGATAAACTGAAGGCACATATAGAATACTTAACATTTAGGTTAATATCTGACAACATATATTATGATGTTTAAAACAATCAAAATTAGGACGTGGAAACTACTATTTCAGCCCCTAACGAACTTCAAAGATATTGAAATGATTGAAAATTTAAAATACAAAAGTTGCTTGTCTTAATGAAGCACTAATTTCTCTAATCGGATTTATTTTTGTATATTCAATATTAAAAAAGTTATGTAAAACTTTTATTTCTGGCCTTATGTACAATGATATTCTCATCAATCTGAAACGTGTCGAATTTTGATAGGAATTCTCCTACATGTTGATCTTGGTTTAAGCTTGACAATAGAAAAGCAGGGATCCTTTAAAATTATTTCTTTACATCTGTGATTTACTATCCATTCATTCAGCAAGTGGTGTCATTGATGGTAATTGTTCTAAAAAAATATTTTAATGTTATAATTTGCCTTAAATAATTATTTTTACAAAGCTTCATTTGATTTATTAAATAGAAAAGTTGGATTGGGATCGGGAAATAAGAGAACATTTCAGAATGAAGTTGCTATGGGCTAAATTAAGACAAAACTTTGGAAATTAATCACAACTGAATCTCTCTCTCTCTCTCTCTCTCTCTCTCTCTCTCTCTCTCTCTCTCT
>JAOUZG010025323.1:6063348-6073497 GCA_026289955.1 Argiope argentata
TCTCTCTCTCTCTCTCTCTCTCTCTCTCTCTCTCTCTCTCTCTCTCTCTGTGTGTCTGTCTGTCTGTCTGTCTGTATAAAATAAACTTTTGAACTAAGGATTTGGATATTCTAACAACCATGAGTGCCTTACAACTGATGAAATTTTCTCAAAGTCTTATCATGACAACCATCGCAATTAATTGTCTTTCTATAGGAAACTACCTAAAAACTATCTTTAAAGAAACATGCTCACTTAGGTTGTTAGGTATCTGCATCCCAGAGCAAGCATGTCCCAGATTTGCACATTTAAGTTTTAATAGTTTGCCTTGTTGATCCAGATACATACATACATTCTATGAAATTGTTGTTGGAGTTTTTATCAGGAAAAAATTTAGTATGTAATACCGCAAAAATAAAATTTATAAAATAATATAACAGAAATAAAATTTACCTTTCACTGTTTAGTTTGTTTGGAATGTTAAAAGATATTATCAGGAATTGAGAAAGATATTAAAAATTGAAGGTACACACAAAGCATTAAAAATATCAAATGCTTCGGTCAAAAATTTTCAATTTCACTATTAACTCAAAGCATTAATATCGAATTCAAGATGATGAAAAGCAAACCTCTTACATTATTTATACGCAATTTAATATCATAAAATAAGAGAATTGTGAAGCGTAAATATCATAACGATTTAAAATATGTTCAAATAGTAATTTCAACAAAAATAAAACATATCATTTCATGTAAGCAAATAAAGTTATAGCGGATTATTTTTTATCTTCAAATACACTTTAAGCTCATTAACTAAAAAAAATATCTCTGTTAACTTCAATGTAATTTCAGAAAGTTATCGACGTTTTTTTTTTCTTTTTGAAACGTAAACAAAGTTATTTAAATAAAAACAGCTCGATAAATTGATAGTTGCTGCGTAAAAATAGTGTAAGAAACATATTGACCGAAATACTTCATTTAATTGCAAATGTTTGAAAGTATTTTAATACTTCATCTGTGTATATAATATTTTTTGTAAGATGTTTTAAAATAGAACTTTTTAACACTAAGTCCTCAAAGTTAACAAATTCTTCTGTAGAACTCTAAATATTCATTTTAGAAATTTTATATATATATATATATATATATATATATATATATATATATATTTCCTTTATATTTATAATGTTAATATCCATAGAATAATTCTACATTTTGCAAATATTTATTTTGCTTCAGTAAACACTATTTTAGTAATTATTTTCTTTTTTTTTTGTAACTTTTTTTATCTGAAATGTTTGTACATTTCGAAAACTTCTTGTTGTTTTCATATTTACCCACATAGTTTTGTACATTTTAATGTTATTACACTTTGTGTTTGTAGAAGTGTTGAAAATTCTTTTAATGTTACAATTTGTCTTAAATAATTAGGTTTTAGCAGTAAATTTTATCTATTTTTATTTTATTTCTGTTTTTGTAATAGAGTTAAAAATTCTTTTAATATTATAACTTGTCTTAAATAATTATGTGCTAGCATTTAATTTTCTCTTTTCATTTTATTTCAGTATAAAACAGAAAATTAATTTTATCCAAGTTACAACTTAAAATTTAGGAATTTATATTTAGTTTCAACATATATATACAGAAATAATTGTAAAGGAAATGACGCATTTCAACGTTTGTTGCATATGAATTTATATAAATTTATTATATAATAATACTGCAATTATTTTATTCTATATTTTTTTAATATCTTTTATTTTATTTTATTCGAAGTATACTGAAAATAGTTTCTCCGTCTTTTAAAAATGTGAATCCAAGAATTTGATCAACATTCATGTAATAAATATTACCTAGTCTAAAGAAATCATTTATGAGCTGTGTTTATGACGTTTTCTCGTTATCTGTCCGTCTACACGCTCATGAAATATCACACAATGTCTTATAGCTATGGGATCAATTATTTCCAAGTTACAATATTAATATTTTTAAGGAGTGTAGGTTTATTTTATTGAAAATAAAATTTTTTCATCCATATTATTGCTTTAGTAATAAAATAATTATTTATAAAAAGGAAAACGATTTAAGAATACTTAGTAGTTATTATTCTAATTTTCACACTTAACTTACTGAATGTACTTATTACGAAATAATTGTTGCCTTTTGTTAGATATTCATGAGGTTTTTTAAGTATCTTTATCATTATGCTTTTTGTTAAAAAATATTAATGGTTTCACAAATTTTATAATATTATAACTGTATTTAAAAACTATTCCAAAACTGTTAAATAATAATTAGACAATTTAATTTTAATTACTTTAATTCATGAATAAATGCAATGCTTTTATTTCAGTAATTTAAGGTAATATAATTATTTAATAAATTAGAAAGTATTATACCGCTTTTTTACAATAAGTGCGATTAATATTATTTTGAAATAATAGATAATTAACAATTACTTATAATTTCATGAAAAAAGTAATTTCTACTGTCTGAAAAGGGTATAAAACGGATGTTTAATGCATAAAGAAAATGTAACAAATATTTTTAACTAAGCCTTGTGCGAAACTGAAATTGAACAAAATATTTTCTTAGTTTTTTTTTATTTTTTTGTCTTTAAAAATCATTTAAGGATATAATATGCATCACCATTATTTAATTCATTCGAAAAACATTAATTAAAGTATTTTTGAATGTATCAATTATCTATATGCATATAATACAATATATGTATAAATTTTTTTATGTTCTTGATTATTTTTTATCTTGCTCTGAATAGTAAAGTTATTTGATTTATAATAGTGTAATTTTCGCAAAAGTTTTTTTTAATAATCATATGTAGCAAAATGGCAAATTACACGGCTACTGCAACTCTGATCAAATGTTTAACAATTTGCCTTATTTATAACTTTTCACCAATAAATTGGGAATGCTCTTGTAAAATGCTTTAAATTTTAAACACAAATGTCGATAAAATCGAAAGGAATACTTCTTTTGGCCAGAATAAATTATTATATGTGTATCAGTAGCCTTTAAGGAATGCTTAAAATCACAGAGTTGACAATTTCTTTGAGTGGCTAGATTAGATTATTTGCTCAAAATGCTAGAATAAAAATTTAATAAAGAAGAAGAATAAATGCTATAGATTATAAAATTCTACTTTGATATATAACTATGCAATGACTACAAAATTTCAATAAAAGAACTATAATATAAAAAATGTATGCTAAATTCATAAGAAAGAATTCTGATGCATTATTTTTCTAAATTAATATCATTTTTCTATTTTTCCGTTTCTGTACTTAACATATAAAAACACTACAAACTTGTAACTAACTTTTAAAATTAGATTCCTTAAAGAAAAAAATATATATTTGCTTTTAAAAATCACCTTCGGACCATTTTATGAACGCTTTTGAAAATTAAAACATACTTCAGCATTAACTTTTTTAAGTAAAAAAAAGAAGAAAATATTATATTTGCTTTTGAAAATCAACTTCGAACTACTATTTTATATCAATTTATACACTATGTACTAGGTTTTATTTAAAAATTCTTTTTCTTTTAAATCTAATGCTTTTTATGTTCCAATTTTTTCCAGTAGAAGAAATTTTGCAAAATGACCTTTTCTTACAAAAAGAAGTGATATTACTCAATTATCGAATGGAAACTTCTGCAATACTGCATAGTTTTTAACGAAAAAAAGTTTTTTTTTTTAATTTACTACATTTTTAAAAGTTCTTATTCCATTTATAGTGTCTTTAAAACTATTTCTACTAGGTTCTTAGAATTAACCAATTATTTCATCAAAGATTAAAATTCTACACGTAAATTAAAAAAAACCTTTTGTTTACATTTAGAAATCGATTATAACTTCATCTCATTCACAGTTTCTGGAATGCAAGCAATAAGTAAACATTCATTTGTATTTTATTCGTTTTATTATATTGCTTTTCTGTGTATAATTTTTATACCAATAAAATTAAATTACAATTCTTCACCTTTGTTTATCACGATAAAAATTTCAGGAAATTTTGATCTTATTTGGTAGGTTAATTAGTAATAATCGATTTTAAAAATTAGAGTTTAACTGGATCTTCATTCTAGATAAAGTTCAAAATCATGCTGCATAAGCATATATATATATATATATATATATAATATATGCTTAGTAAGAATTCATATTAATTTTAGTAAAGATTAATAGATTAATATCAATTTTCTGTTTTTATATTTTTCTGTTACTATACTTAAGATATAAAAAAAAGCTACCATCTTTTTAGCAAACTTATAGCAGACTATATATTTTATAAAATATTTAGTAAGGGTTTATTTTATTTTCATATTAAAGGCATGTATTTTCATATGACTTTTGATACATTTGATTCGAAGTCAAAATATTATATTTTATGTTATGTTCTGATCATCCAAAGTATTGTTTGTTTACTTCATTTCGGCAACTTGTATACTAATCATCAGAATTTTTTAGGATTATTCTGCGGATTTGAAATTTAATACAAACGTATATACTTTATTGAAATATTTTGATAAATCATGCAACTAGGATCGGGATAAATTTTTGGGGAAAAAAACGTTCGAAAATATTTATATTCCTTAGTCTTTGAATAAAAAATATGATTTAAAAAAACCTCTAAAAAACCAAAGATATAATATAAATCATACTACTCCTATAGTAGTTATTAACAGTTACACTTAAATGCAAATGCTCCTGGCTTAAGTTTATGATTGTGCATTACTTATTGTCGAGAAAAGTGCATAAATCTGTATCTGTAATAATAACTTTCAATAAGGACATAAAGGCTTTCTAAAATCAATAAACCTTTGCATTATAATTTTCTTCTTCACTTGCGGTTATTTAAATAATGCCTCTTTAAAACATCAAATCGATTTCTCGTTTTTTAGGTATTTTTAAGTTAATATTTTTATATAAAATTACAAAAGATTATTGCATCTCTTGTGAAGAAGAGCTTACATTTGCAACTAATACTTTTTTTTATAGATTTCCGATTTCGGCAGCTGATTTTAGAGATAATTATTTTTCTATCCTGCAACATATTTATGTTGGCAGGTTTTATTAATGAATAAACTAACACGAAATAAACATAAAAATACGATAGTTGTAATATATGATTAAGAAGAAATTAATATTTTCTCTAAAATTAATATATTATGTGGTAAAAGGAAAACAAATATTTTTCCAGCTCGTTTTCCTAGCGTTTAAAGTAGTCTCCACAATAAAACTACACTTTTTAAAATCATCCTTTTATGAATAACACATATTTTTATAAGAACAGCAGCCAGTAAATCAATTCTTATGCTTACAATGATGCTTTAATTTTTAAAATCCATTCCTATTTTTAAATTAGGAGAGAAAAATTCCATAGAGTTGGAAAACTGAATCTAATAACACTTGAACATCGGGAAGAATGTATTTGTAAACAATTTTTGATTGCATGCCAAGAAATAGTAACGAAATTATTCATGTGGAAAAAATGACTTATCTCTTGCTTTTGAACATGGATAAATATTTAAGAATAGGATATATATATATATATATATATAATATATAATAATATGTTTAAAATATTTCATTCGTCGGTAGTACAGAACGAATGATCAATGAATACAAGGTTATTACATTATATTAACTAGTTATTATATTTATCATTACATGATTATTATATTAATTAGTTATTATTTTATATGTACATTTTATACCTGAAAACGCAAAATGCCGAATAATATTATGATACATTCATGGTACTTTACGTTATTGATGGTAGTATATGATATCGCTGAGTCTCGAGTTAATAAAATAATATAATAGTTAACAATCTTTACAAAAGAAATAAGAGATTAGTAAAATATTTTTAATATATTTTAGTAACAATGATCAAAGTGATTTTTCTCCCTTCCTTTTTCAAGTCACAAGTAGTAACAACTGTCTTCAATAGCCTATATTTATTTATTTTTTGTAGATGCTGCTTTCTTTCAAAAGTAAGTAAATGGTATATGTTGAGGCATTAAATTTAACTTTAAAACATTGCCTGGTTTTTGTTAATACATTATCAGATTTCTCCATCCGATCATATAAAGGAAAAACTAACTTTAATAATGTATAGATTTGAATTTTTAAAAAAGTCCAGCATTCATTAATAAGCTAGTGAAATCGAAATGAATAATATATAGAAGACATTCATAATTAATTTGAACTCTTAAGGAAATGGCGCGCATACTTCTAATGAAAATATCAATTTTAACAAATAAATATATCAATAAAGCTTTTCTATAAACTAAAAAAAATCATACTCATTTTCCTAGTTCTTATTCATAATGTTTAAAAACCTAGCTTTAAATTGTATTAAGAAACATTAAAAGAACATGTAAATATCTGGAATTAAAAAAAATGATTTTACTATCTTTAAATTTTATTCAAACTGATCGGATAAACTTCATAGAAAATTAAAAATGAATTTTTTTCCGAATTTCATCTTAAAGTAAATTAATTCAAAGAACGTATATTTCAATTCATCTTAAATTTACCTCATTATAGCTTTTCCAAGCATAATTATCGTTTTTGAATAGATATTAAATTTTATTTTATCCAAAATAAAAATTTCTTCATAGAATATTTTCTTATTTATTTTCTTCTATCACTAAGCATCTTTTGAAATTTGTAAAATTGAAATATGAGTTTAGTTTTTCTTGAAGCCAGTAATAGTATTTTAGTTTGTTATTTGTATGTTGTTTTGTTAATTAATTTGTTGTTTGTTATTTGCTAGTAGTATTTTAATTTGTTATACATTCTCGAATAATAAATTTGTCAAATATCCCAAAAAATATACGAAAAGGGTTACAATTGTAAGGCAGTACACATTTAATAGTGGAAGACATTTCAAACATAAAGGACACAAGCACAAATGCGACGGAAAATGGTGGGGGAGAAACAAAAAAATACACATAGCAAAATATAAAACAAAATGGATTATGTACTATTGATAACATAAAATATATAATTGGAGAAGCATTACCTGATAAAATATTCAAAATACAGCTACTTTTATTTTAATAGAAATAAGTTATTTAGCTCTACATTACATAAATAATTACTCATGCAAAAATTCATATCTTCTATATAAAAGCATGAACGGTTATTGTTCCAAATATTTATTTAGCTGTGTATTTTTTTAACTTAAAAAGCTGCATTTAAAAACTGATTTTGCAGAATAAATAAATTATATAAAAAAGAAGAAAAAATTGAAAGGAATCTGTAGTTTTCGAATGAATTAAAACCTCTTCTAATTCCTAAGAGGTAATTCTCGGCATATATTTTTAGACAACAAAAAATACTCGTTTCTTACTTCAAGTAAACTACTAAACGAAGCATTAAAAATCATTTACTTTAACCATTTATTATCCATTTGTAATGTCTTTACAAAATCGGAAAGTTTTTCTTAACAGCAATCTAAGTGGTTTGACAAAAAACAGAAGAATTTCATCAGTAAAAGGATCAATAAAAAATAATCTTATTTCACTAGCATTTGATAACCTACCATCCAATAAATTTACAGTGTGTTTTTGTCAAAAAGCTTCTATTGTTGAAAATTTAGAATGTAAGCTATTCATCCATTACTTTTCGATTCCCTTAAGTTTGATATAAAACTAAATACGAACATTTCCATTAAATTTCCGCTGTAAATTTTAATGTACTCATGCGAAAATTAATGCTTATCTTAAAATCAGAGTTTTTTAGATCAACCAACATTTGCTCAAATTAAAACATTCAATGAATGAAAAATTGATTTTATTTATATACATATCTTTAGAAATGGAGATAGATATTAGTTTCTCCTTCATTTAACTTAAGGATTTGATTTCATTCTCCTGTTAAATTATTTCTATTAAAAAAGATTTATTTCATTCATAGAAGGAATGGAATAAAGGAAATAGCATTTGTTTGAAAGATATTTTGTTTATTATCTTCAAGAAAATTGTTAAAAAAAGGGTGTCATTATTTATCAAAGGACCATCCTCTCTTTAATTATGTTGAGAAACAACTTTTTATTGTATTTGTATTATTCCAAGAATGTATTATGAACTTCTAGGAAAAGGAGTGTCAAACTAGCGTTTCCCCTTCGTTTGAATCTGCTTCAAAATTACAGTTCTCATCATCAAACATTTTTATATCCCCAAAAATATAAGAATTAGGAAAGCATTAAAGTGTACAATTATATATGCTTTGAAATATACAGTGCATTGTTGTTGAATAAAATCAACATTACCTGAATAACAAAATCTTAATAAAAAGACGAATGGGTATCATTATTTATCAAAGGGCAATCTACGCTTTAATTATGATGAGCAACAGCTTTTTATTGTATTAGTATATATTGCGAGAATGCATTATGAGCTTCAAGATAAAGGAGTGTCCAACTAGTGTTTCTCCTTCGTTTGAACATGCTTAAAAATTAAGTCCTCATCATCAAGAATTTTTTATATCACCAAGAGAATATTAATTAGAAAGCCTTAAAGTGCACAAGTAAACATACAACTATGTATGTTTTGAAATATACAGTACATTGTTGTTGAAGAAAATCAACACTACCTGAATAAGAAAAATTAACCCTTTGCACTCCGATGGTTCCTCTGGTACATCATTCAAGATTGTGCATCATTTTGACGTTTTATTTATTTATTTTCCAAATTGAATTGATAAAAACGCCCACATAATGGTTAAGAGATGCCGATTAATTTTTCAAAGAAATTCGACTTAAAAGAATAACGTATATTTATTCTTCATAGCAATAAATGAATATTTGTATTAGGTGAATAATTTTGCATCTAATTATTATTTTTCGGAGTGCAAAGGGTTAAATGTTATCCATGGAATATTCACTATAAAAACTCTATGATATAATAATTAAAACTTCGAAGATAATGGAGGTGAACATTTTATTTCAAGAGCGATACTATTTGATTATTTTTTGATAAGTTGCTGATTGTTTTTTTGAAGACACATCCTTATGTTGTGTTCCAACGGTTTTTTAATATAACTAAACTACTGACGAACTACTCGGAGACATATCTGCTACTTCCCATTAGACCACCGATTTGATTTTGCGACTTAAATCCTCATTAGGGTCCATATAAAAATTAAATTATTGCTTCTTTCTTGATTAGACAATAATTTATCTGATAGGCCTCAATGAAATGACTTGAAGACACAGGTTGTCTTTTATGTGGTTCATTGGTAACATCAACAACAAAAGGCACATGATTACGCCATAGTGTAGCAGGCCTAGAGGACTACGTATAAAACTTTACGGGAGAGAGCCGAGATCACACTCTGTTGGAGGAAAAAAAATGCAAGCATCAAAAGCCTGATCACGTGATGTTTACATAATTTGAAGCTGACTCCGCTCAAGAAGATGACGTAGTTAGCCTAATTCTTAACGGTCCTTCCATTAGAGAGTTATCAAAAATTTAATTTTCAAATAAAAAAAAAGTTGAAAATTTAAGCGAAAAAATTCTTTGAGAAATTAAGGATTGTTTATAGATTGAAAAACAATATTTTAAAAGTATAAACTTTAGTAATGTACAACTTAATTTTTTATGACACGTATAATTACTGAATTATTATTATTTCGGGAATTTTTCTTTCCTTAGGAAAGCATTTGGAAAAATTATAAACGTTTTCAAATCTTCATAATTTTTAATATACAGAATGTAATTCATTTCTACAGTTCCGACATCCTTGTATATAAAGGCATCATTTTGAAATTTTCTATACTTGTGTTGAAAGTAAGATAATAACTTAAAAGCAGAAAAAAAATAATTTAAGTTTATAACATAAAATGTTTATATTAGTTTCAAATTTCGGGCTTATTTGAAAGATGTATGTCTGCTCATGTGTAAGCAAAACTGATAGCTGAAAATTTAAATGAATTAATTCTTAAAACTTTTTTTTATTGCTTTAATGCTTAAACTGTAGATTTGCATTTAATTTTAAGCAAAGTTGATCAATAGAAAGATGTATTGCTTCAAATGTTTGTAAAATTTTCTTAGATATACAATAAAATAAAAAAGCTTTCTAATTTCTGTAAATGCAAAAAGTTTGAAGCGCTTTCAACTGTTTATATATATATATAT
>JAOUZG010025323.1:6073597-6105729 GCA_026289955.1 Argiope argentata
TATTATTATAATTGGTGTATTTCTGTTAAAATATAAAATTTATTTTTAATTGAGGCCTAAAATAAACCGTTGCTACTTTAAAAAATAAAATTTTTATAAGAATTACTCAAAAATGTTTCCAAAAGTCCATGTCACTTCCTTTTCATTTTTATTCAAATTTATGCCTTTGCATTTTGCATCAATTTAATCAATACATTTTCAGAATTCATATTTAAATCCTTGATTCGGGTTAACAGAAAGACCATACATTAATTAACAAAAATCCCTATGAACTATATCCACTGTTAATTTGGGAGGGAGAATTGAAGTTTTCAAATAATTCCCTCCAAGTTTCTGAACGGACTGTGTTTAATTAATCGTTGACAGCGGGTGCTTATTTCAGCTATCGGTTTATAGGTTTATCAAATAAAAGTAAATTAGGTTACTACGGCTCACACAATGGCGCAGAAGTTGACTGTAGGTGCTTTGGAATGAATTGAGTTACCATCTTCCGTCTACGAAGAGGAGGCCTTTCAATTGTTTCCCTCTGTATACGTCTTGACGCTTGAGGCATGGGTTTGTTTGCCCATGTTATTAAAACTGCACCGGAATGCTAATAGGGTGAAACGTGTCAATCTTTTGTTATTGCAGACCTCCAGGGACTTTTAAAAGTCAAAATGTGAACTGTGGGCTGGTAATTTGAAGGACGTAATTTGCTGTTGAATATGAATGGGAGGCAAAATACTTTCAAATCAAGCATAGTTTTCAAAGTGGGTGAAATAGACTGTCGATAAATAAAATATTGGAATATCAAGTTATATTTTATTACGTATTTATTTTTTATATATGCGCACTATTGAAATTCTAGAAAAAATATGGCATAGCATCTTATTAATTTTGATACGAATTCGATAGTATTATTTCCATAAATCGGAGCAAATAGAATTATTATTAGTTGTGAGAATTTGTATCCTTAAATTCGAAAGTATATATTTTCCTTTTGGCTGAAGTGTGAGAATCCTTCCTAAATTACGACATATTGATAGTTCAAAAAGTTGATTTAAAGATAATCATTTTTTAATTGCGAAATAAATAAAAAAAATATTATATCTGATTTTATATGCAGATATAAGCTTTTCTGGGAATGCATATTTCGACTAATATGGATAATTATTTATATAATATATATATAATTATTAATTTTTATTTTATAATTTCTAATTATTTTATAATAATATATAATTATTTATATAACTTTATAGGCTGTTATTATTTAACGCTTATTAGGCTATATATATGTAATGATATTATAAACACTTATTTAAAATGAAATAAATTCCCAAAGTTTTGTCTGAATTTAGTTCATAGTAACTTCCTGACCCATTAATAAATCAAATAAAGTATTATAAAGAAAATGTGCAATTGAGTCCAGTTCCATGTGTATGGATAATAAATCAGTGGTGTAAATATTCTTTTAGAGCAGCGTTTCCAAACATGGGGCCGACGCCGCACAGGGGGGGGGGGGCGTCTCGCATGAGGGGAATTTGAAAATGGACTTGATACAACTTTAACCCTTTCACTCCTAACATAAAATCTCTGTGCAGCAAGCATGAAGTACAAGGATCTCACTAAATTAAAAACACAAATTAATATTAAAAAATCCATATTAAAATTATTTGGAATTTGAATTTCAGTTTTTCATCATACGTTTTGAAAGTTTACTTACTCTGTTTTGTTAACAATTTCATAGTGATTTATTCCTAGAATCCATCATTCATGTTTCTTAAGTAAAAGAAAAATCAATTTTTTAATGTTAAATATTATGTATGTTACATAGGGGGATGTGTAAACTTTAGAAAGGTTAAAGTGGGTCATGGCACAAAAAAGGCTGTGAAACACTGTTTTAGAGTATTCCTTCGATGAGTAATAAATCACTTATATAAAATAGATTCTTTAAAATAATCCTGTTTCTCTTGTAAAGGCCAAATGTATCAGAATTAATGTCAAAAATCTACGCGTGTGTCATTTATAAGAATATCATAGTATTTAAGAATAGATATAAATGTTTCGACCCTTTTACAATTCTCTTTTGAATTCTTCTTGTGTTAATGTTCTGTGCTGCGGAATAAAGCGAAATTAAAAAGGCAATATGTGTTTATTTGATGAATATCGGTCAGGACTCTCCACACTGTTTTCCTATCAAAATTATTATGTTATATATTACATATATATTTTTTAAAGAATGTCAAAGAATGACTTAAAAAAGTGATTTTTGAATTTGAAAGCATATTATTTTTTTAATGAACAGTTTCATATAGAGATGCAATTAATCACCTCAAATGAATGCTTTTTTCGGGTAATGATGCAGTCGTCAGGGAAAATATTTTATAATTAAAAGGTTATTCACGTTTCACCATTCCCAACTGTTGATAAATCAATTAAAAATATTTGATAAGAATCATCTTTAATGCTGCTCATCATTTTAATCATTGTATTTTAACTAACATTAAAGTAATCGATAACATTCCAGATAGATGATAAGCAGGATTTGGATTCATAGAAAAGGGCATAAGGAGTCAATTGAAATTGAGGTAATGAAAAAGCAAAATTGATAGAAGAAAAGAAATGGCGCATAAGTAAATAGACAAGATGGATGGAAGACAGAAGAAACGAATTCCATTTTAAAAAATGAAGGATCAAACTGAGTTTGCTCTTACAGAATGTGACCTAATAAAAATAGAATCTGTAAGAAGAAATCGGATAAATAGTCATGCAGGTAGTGAATAATTTTTATATTACTGCAAATCACTTCTAATCTAAATACTTTCCATTTAACTAAAATGCTAAAAATCTTGATGTTATTTCCATGCGTTTGAGAATAATACAATTTATTATGTTATGTGTTACAATTTTTGATGTTATATGACGCGTCACTATGTTTTTTTTAATTGGAAGCTAAATAATTTTTGCTATACATTTTAATGAAGTATTTTTATGTCTAAGAACTTAACAATTTTCTATAACAGCCTTTATATTTACTAAAGCAAAACCTAATTTTTTTAAAAAGTAGAATCAAATGTTCTCCTTTCAGCTTTATGTATATACTAAAGATTTAATTATAAGATTAAAAAACACAGTTTATTTTGAAAATAACTAGATAAAAGGCAACAAAATATGAGTACAATTAACAAGCATTATTGCTCATCTCATGAATCAATAGTTCTCTTTTTAAGGCAAACTCTGCGATAAATGATTTTTGAGTGTGGCATTTTCAATCATCAACAAAAAAAGGAATCGCAAGAAATCTTAAAGGCAGCCAATAATTTCTAATTTCCCAGGCAAATTTCAAGATTTTCAATTATGCCCTGAATAATGATCTAGTAGCCTTACAAAGAGAGTCATTCATCAAAACATACCAGTTTGGTCACACCCCATGGCCATATATTTATGTATGCTTGAATTAAGTACTTTGGGTTAGCACGCAAAATCACAGTTGCGTGAGGCAATTTCCCTCAATTTTTGAACTTCCAAATACACATTTTATTTCCTCTTTTTTGCAACCTTCATGCCTGTTAAAATAAATAAAATACAGACATATTTTATCTTGGCAATATGTTGTAGAAATCTGATAAAATATATGTTTTGCCATTATGTTTAAGTCTCTTAAAAATGATTTGAAGTGTGGTCGATAGCAATTAAGACTGCTGTATTTGATTTCATTTAGGCTTAAAAAATATTTAGGGCTGCTTTGTACCAATTGTTTTATTACAGATAAAACCGATATTGATTGAAGATAAAGAATGATCATATTTGTCTTCCAAACTGACGTTTTATTAACTTTTGAATTAAACTTGTAGTTGTTGCCAATAGCTCTTGTCATGAACAAGCTCGCTGAAGGCCTTCTGCTATTTTAAGCCGAATCAGCGTCTCTTGTTTTCGAAGTAGCACCAACTAAGGCCAAGAGTACGACTTAGCTACACACTAATGACATTCTCTTGTACAGCCCCTTTTTGTAGGTGGGCATATTCGTACACCTCGCAGATAGTACACAGAAGAGCAACCATGCCCTAATCAGGATTCGAACCAGAGGAAGATGCTTTACCTCTGTGCTAAATTCCTGCGTTCAATTTGTTGATCTGTTAACGAACTATGGTTTTCTTGAGATTTCAAGATCAAATTTTACAAAATATCTGCCACGTTCTTTTCCAAGATGCAATTTCAATTTATTTTCCAACCTCATCTATATTTGACGTATAGTTGACAAAATGGTTATACGGTATCAATACAGGACATAGGCAAAGATACATTTTTATATTTGGAAAGGTTTTTTAATGCCAAATTTGGCGTATTTGGCCATTTGATGACTAGGAATCACAAAATTTATCTTACTTTCTACACAATATATGAGTCACCTGAGCCTTCCTGCAACTGCCAATCAGTTGTTGTTGTTGTTGCTTTCTCTGAGTAAGAGTGACCCGCTGTCGTTGGTGCTTCCGCCAGGACTAAATTACTGAATCTGAGTAAGAATTTTTATCTTTCTATAGCTCATCATTTTAATCTCTTTTGTATTCTATGTAGAGGAGTGAGCTTAAATTGAAGTAATCTATAAAAACATGAATTTTTTGCTTTTATCAAATTGTAAGTAACAGTCTCTGATGCATTTTTACTTGTATCAATTTAATTACGTCATTGAAGAATTATTTTATTTTAATTAGAGATCATTTTATATATTTTTGTAATAATATATTTTCATAATAAATAAATATATTACATATTTTTATATTTAGGTTTAAAAGGTTTTGTTTATTTTATATAAGTTTTATATAGGTAAGATTATTTCTAAATGTTCATCATATTTTTAATTAGTTTACGAATTCCTGAGAAACAATTTCCAGCCGAAGCGAACGAAACCTTTACATGAAGATACTAATACAATTTAGTAATTTTACATTCCAGTTAAAACTCAATCAATTTGTTTATTTTGAGTTGGAATTAATTCAAGAACTTATGTCAGTTATTTACAACAAAAGTTAACAAACCATCTCAGTGCTGAGGGTGTATTTGAGATGTATATTTCTATCAATAACAAATTTGTTCTAAATAAACTTTCATTTTTTATATAACTGTCATTTTTTTATATTTATAAATTATGATGCATCTCTTATACTTATGGTCATAGAATTTTTTGGGTCATAGAAGGGTTAATTTTTTAGACAATAGTTAAACCCTTTACAGAAAAAAATTCCACCTTTTATTGGAATCCCAACCTAATAATAGTGACCCTTGCGAAAGTCATCAGGACGGATTTCTTTCTCTTTAGGTTCTTTCCTAATTTCACTATACTACTGTTACTACGCGCTCTCTAAATACAATTCTGTATCTTTTTAATTTACTAATTAAAAATTGCAATTCGTAATGTATCTCTTATAAACTTTTTATCTATGGCAAGATATTCACAAGCACTTATTTTCTGAGATATAGATATATGCATGTGTATATTTGAAAATAATACTTATTTCCGATGAGTTTTAATTTAAAAAATATATATTGCTTCAAATTTTAATTAGCACTCAAATCTGACAACTTTCATAGTGATAATTTAATTAGGTTGTTTATCTCGATGCCTTTTATGAAGATAATTTTTTTGCTCTGAAATATCTACAATGTTGCGCACAGTATAGCGATATTTTTAGTAGAATATGTTCGTAGATTAAAATATTAGGGAACAATGAATGCACAAGATGTTTTAAAAAGATATGCTAAAGATGATATTAAATAAGTATAATATAATTTATTTCCATTCTTTTATGAGACCGTGATTTTCTATCTAAGAATGAGAAAAATTCTAGTTATATTAATTTATAATTTCTATAATTACAATGCGCATGCAATTTTGAAAAATGAAAAGAGTTTTCAATTGAAATGTACTTGAATGTTGTACACAAGAAAATTCACTGTTATTAAAAATAAGATATTTTGCATAATCTGGTTCATTTAAAATAATAAAAAAAAACACTCGAATTCTTTTAAAATAAAATACAAAATCCTTCTTAAATTTAATCAAAATTCATAATGATAACATAATTTTCTATTAGAATATCAATTCACTAGGCATATAAAAGTGGGAAATCTATCCTTATAAATTGCAATTACTTGCATCATAAAAAGTGAAACGTGCTTTGCCTTTGGCATGAAGAAGCTGTTACACAGATAAAATTGTATCATCATGCTTTAACCAGGAATTTATTGTAACACAATATAGAAGTAAATGAAAGACAAAAGTACACAGGGGAGTCTTTGTCTAACGGAATAAAACATGTTGTTAGACAAACACTGTTTTCTAAATAGATCCCATTATTACTTAAATGTATACGCATAACTTAATTAAATCTCCTTTCTTTCCCTGATTCTTCTCAACATCAGACTCCACAGCATCTGTATATAAGAAATAATATTCGTTATCCTTTCCTCTGGCTCAAGTAATCTAATATTTGCTCAACACGTTATGCCCGGATCAATATCACGACAAACCTAAATTCCAAGACGACGGAAAGAAATAGCAGCGTTAGATCCAGACACAAAAATTAACCCGCTCAAATATTTACTCTGTGCCTACGAGAATGATCTTTGCGCACTGCTACGCGATGCCGTTGCTCCGGAAGAAGAAAAAAAAATGCTGATTAAATTACACATTTTAAATTCATCGGCTGAGATTGGAGGAACGGTGTTGTTTTTGAAGGTGCGTTTTGAATTAATTCAATAGGTAGTGCATACTATCGAAGATAATACCAAACAGTTTGCTGATTTGCTTGAAAATGCAAGTATAGCAAATGAAAATAAATATAAAACAACGATAAGGTTCAATTGATTTTTATGGACGATGGTGAACGGTTCATTTCAGTAGAGATGTCGATGAAATTTCTTTCAGATGAGAAAATAAATAGGAATATTTATTAATATTGTAATTGGAAAATACAATTACCTAAGCTTAATTATTTATATTTTGATTTACTATTAATTGAAAATATTAATATTAATATAATATTTAAAAATAAGCAGTATTTAAAAAATGGGAAAATGGGTTGAGAACGGCTCATTTCATTAGAGATGTAGATGAAATTTCTTTCAGATGAGAAAAATAAATAGGAATATTTATTAATATTGTGTTGGAAAATACAATTCCCTATGCTTAATTATTTATATTTTTATTTACTTTTAATTTAAAATATTCATATTAATATAATATTTAAAAATAAGCAGTATTTTTTTAAAAAAATGGGAAAATGGGTTGAGAACGGTTCATTTCAGTAGAGATGTCGATGAAATTTCTTTCAGATGAGAAAATAAATAGAAATATTTATTAATATTGTGTTGGAAAATAAATTTCTCGAAGCTTAATCATTCATATTTTGATTTACTTTTAATTTAAAATATTCATATTAATGTAATATTTAAAGATAATCAGTATTTTTAAAAAATGGGAAATGTTTTGAGAACTGTTCATTTCAGTAGAGATGTCGATGAAATTTCTTTCAGATGAGAAAAATAAATAGATATATTATTTATTAATATTGTATTGGAAAATACATCTATTTATTTTTCTCATCTGAAAGAAATTTCATCGACATCTCTACTGAAATGAACAGTTCTCAAAACATTTTCCATTTTTTAAAAAATACTGCTTATTTTTAAATATTATATTAATTTAAATACTTTAAATTAAAAGTAAATCAAAATATAAATGATTAAGCTTAGGGAATTATATTTCCCAATACAATATTAATAAATATAACTCCTCAAGATTAATCATTTATATTTTTAGTTACTTTTAATTTAAAATCTTTATATTAATATAATATTTTTTAAAAAAAATGGGAAAATTGTGCTTAAGATGGCCTTTAAAGTTAAAATCACTCATAAATGGTTAAAATTCAAGATATTTCTTGTGAAAAAAATCATGCATGACAAATTTAAAATTTCCGAATAAAGTCAAAAAAGGTTTTTAAAGTGAAGTAAGTGCTAAGTAGAGATTTTTTTCATTAGATTTACTATATTTCTCTGAAAATTCTTTTAAAATAAATTTTTAATTTAATTTAGATGCAATTATTTAATCTGCGTGCAATTTCACTGTGGATTGTTCTTTATGAACCAGGTTAAATATTGCATCAATCATGCATTACATATTATTTTTAAAATATTTTACTTGCATGAATAATTTAAGAAAAATAAATTCTCAGATTTATGCAAGCATTCTAACTAAAAAAAATAAATTCAATCGATTTACTAACTTTCCATTGCGTTTATCTTATACGTATAAAATAAATCACACATAATTTTAAGTATTTGCAATTTACCAAAATTGAACATTGTTACAAAACAAGGTCCTTTTTCTATTTAGTAAAAATTATATCCATTATTTTCCTGAAATATGGAAGAAAATAATTGCCAATTTAAAAGAATGAAGCGAATAATTTTAAAGAAAATATTTTCATCGACAGAAATTTCAAGTAATTTAAAAATAAAGGAATGCGAGTTCGATTACCGAAATCTTGAAAAAGCGGGTGGAACTTCGTTTTCGGAAGGTGGTTAATGAACCGTTCAAAATAAAAAACGGAATTTATCTGAGTCATTTAACCTAGATGAAATATAAATCCATCTTGAAATACTACATTAGAACAGGATGTAATATTACATCAAACTTAAATCTACACTTTTAAAATAAAAAGAATTCATTTATAAAGTAACAGATAATCCCCATAATAGTAATTTAATTTTCAATAATAATTTAATTAGTAGTTTAATTTTAATAGTAATTTAATTTTCAAATTTTCAAAAAGTGATGAAATATAAAAAAAAGAAATATTTCTTTATATTCAATTTTAGGGAGAAAATGCACTATAGATTATAGAAAACATTTACTTTAAATACATTTATAAAATTAATTAAGAGTAGCATAATTTTTATTAAATATAGCATTTTAATTTTTTAAAATTTAAAGTAGTTGTAATATTGTTAATTTTGAGAACATAATATTGCCACAAAATATGCATCATCCCAATATATACTAAACCAGGGGTTCTCAAACTTTAGACAATGCAACCCCATTTTTAGACTATTTTGGTGACCCCCCCCCCAAAGTTTTAACTCTGTCTAAAGTTTAGACAGCTATTTGGAAAGTTTTAAATGTACTCAAGAGTTCGTGGAGTATGTGTCGGGTATTGGCACAACATCCCTTGACACTTCATATTTCTCCTTACTAGTATCATCTCATCACGAAACTTTGATTGAACAGTTTACAGATTACATTCCAGTTAAGGATATGAGTAGGATTGTGTGGATAGTCAATCCGTTCAGTGAGCAAGCCGTAACAAAAGCTGACCTAAGTGTCCTTCATCATGATCAACTGGTAGAGATTTCAAGTAATCAGCAGCTAAAGTAACTTTTAACAAAGCTTATATCGACAAATTTTGGATACATATTAAAAAGTAATACCCAGAACTGTCCACAACGGCATTAAATTTTTGATGCCATTTTCTACATATTACAACTGTGAACAACCATTCTACATAATGATAATCTAAAAAAGAAAATAAAGAAATAGTTTGACACTGGAAAATGACATTGTTTTGTGAGTTACAAAGCTCATTCCAGACATTAAAAAATTGGTTAATTCCAAACAAGCTCATGTATCCCATTAACTAATAGAAAACACAAACCAACTTGTATGTGTATCAAAAGCTTTATGTGTACTCTTTTTTCATTGAAAACTACAGCAATAAATTAATTTTCTTTAAACTTTTCTTCCACATTTCGCGATCCCCCTGGGGGTCACGACCCACCTTTTGAGAACCCATGCATTAAACTATCAGTACCCGCACGGTGTTGCCCATGTCATAGCATCCAAAAAGAAAAATTAGCTTTAAACGTAAATCGAGCCCTAACCCGATATGACATAGGCTTATCACGCAACATCAAACAAGCATAAATTTATATTTAGAAATTATTAAAAATAGCTAGAAAACAATTTTTATAGAGCACATTCAGAAATATTTAGACTGTTAGAAAGGTAAAATCCCGAATTGTACTTAGACGAAACACAAAAGCTGTGGTGTGTTCGTTTCGAGGTTGTATTTCCTTCTTTTCGGAGAAACGAGATTTAAATCACTGATTAAAATCAGATATAAACAAAGAAATGCATCGCATATGCGCACCACAGCTCTTACTATTTGCGCAACCACATTTTGAGGTTTTCACGCATGTGCGGATAAGTTCAAATCGCAATTATAAAGCTTCCATTTTTATTTTGATGTGATTTTAATGTATTAAGACCTTTCCCAATAAATGCACTACAAAATGGTATAATTATCTCCAATATCCCTTAAATAGCTCAAGCTTTTTTGTGGTACCAACATACGGACGCTTTCAAGGAAACTTCATTTTATACTTGTATAGTTGTATTGATTACTTGTCCTGGTAGAATTGTAGAATAGACAAGGACTTTTGAAAATTAAAATTTCAAATGGAAACTATTAAATGATGGTTGGCATAAAATAATAATGTGAAATAGGGCGGATTCTTATGCACAAGAAAAACAGTTACAGAAGTTGCAGATAGAGGGAAATAACACTACCTTGATTACTGGCTTTATATTAACAAAAGCTTTGATTAAATTTAACTACCCAATTAGTCAATTATTGGACTGAACCATTAACTTAAAGCATAGAACGTATTACTGAATGGAAACTTCCTAATGTACGAAGAGGAAAATTTATCATATGAACCTAACGCATAATAGCTAAACTTCATTAGCTGCTTGATGAATAACGGGACGATTAATTTAAGAATTTTTGGATATGCATTATACATATTCCGCAAGCGTACATGGAAAAATAACTCTAACTTCCAAAACTGACAGTTTGATACAGCTATGACCCTACATCTTCGAAGTAGTTTGTCCAAATATCGGATGAACTTCAAGTCTGGTATTCAATATATAACGTAGCTTGTCCCTTCACAGAACTATGTAGTTCGAAATGTAATGTCTACTGAATATTTATAAAGACAAGATATACTTTTATTTTGGAGAATTCCAATAAAAAGAAACTCGTTTTTCGATTATTATTGTAATACCAAGTAGCTAGTTAAATTTGGAACTGATTTCTGATGCTAATTTCTTTTGATTGTATTCCTTTTATTTATCTTTTTTTACAGATTTTTTATTATTATTTTTGAAACAATCTTGTTAAAATCATTACTTTCGAAGGATTTAATAGAATTTTATAGCTTGGGGAAAATGCAATCAAATTTTCATCTATTGTTCTGAGATAATGTTATAATACTTCATTTTATGATATAAAGAACCATATATATATATATATATATATATATATATATATATATATATATATAATATAGAAATCCCCTTGCACCAGTGCACCACTAAGTATCACACGAGGATTATAGAAGTTGACAACACATTACAAAAAAACGTTACATATAGAAAAGCTACTCACTCACGACATTCGCTTGCACAGCCCCTTTATACATGAGGGCACATTCAAACACATAGATACAAAGAAAAGATAAAGAGCAATCATGCCGGAACGGGACTCGAGCCCCGGATGCCCATCTCGCGGGGAAGACGCGCTACCCCGGTGCCAGGACGTCGGCGTCGATAAATGTTAGAAATATATTTCCTTTTATATTGTACAAATAATTATATTTATTATTTTAAACAAATTTACACATTTGGCTGTAATCAGATGGGAGAATATTAAAATTCATTCATATTTTTGAAACTCGCTTTATTTCGATGTTTATTTTAACAAAATCAATTTGTTTAATCGACTTCTATTCTTCTGTGAATTTTTGATGTTGTAATATTAATTAAAACAGTCTTATTATAAAGCAATACAGATTGCACAGGATATGATTAATTTCCATTTATTTTCATCATTTCGATTTATCATTTTATGCCGCAAATATATTTTCAGACTTTCGATACAATTTTAAGTAATTGTTTGACTTAGGCTAGAAAATTGTTAATATAGGGCCTTCGGATTTAAAACACACAAATTTATGCCTGAAATAAGGGAAATAAAAGCAAATTTTAACTATATAAAATAAATTGAACAAATGTAATAAGGTATTCAAACAAAATTCATGGGCTACAATGACAAGAGTGACAAAAAAAATACAAATAGAAGACCAAAAAAATAAAATAAAAAATACACACTCTTAGAATCTGGATGTTTGTGTTTTTTTCGCATATTTTTTTTTTTTTTTCATCTGAAAAATAAACCTTTACTTTTACTTTACTTACGCACCTCCAAAACTTTTGGAGGAGTGTTCGGCAACTAATTTTTTTTTAATTGTAGATACAAGGGTTCCCTTCAGAGTTTGAGAATTGTATAGACAAGGAATACATACTGATATGTGCTAATCTAGCGTATGTCTGGATATCTCTATGCCCCTCATTCTGCGAAATATCGCTCGTAAAACGAGTCATTAATTTTCTTTTACATTTCATTTTACTGGTCAAGTGAATCATTTATTATGAGAGTCACTTATTCTGTGAAATGTGACTACTCACATGTCCTTGCTGGATATTAACTAAAGTTACTTGTGAAGGATATAGGTATGCTTTCTTGCATATCTATGGCTTGTTAGGTTACCTTATTATTATTATTTACTTATTACTTATATATTTCCTACCTGTGTTTCACTATGAATAAGAGCTCTAATTTTTTATAACTATCAAGTAAGTACCGGTAATGATTTTAGAAAAACAAATATTGGTAACATAATAAACCCATCAATTTCATTGGTTTTCTAGAAAAATAGGTCTATTACCTACCACCTATCGAATTGACGAACTCTAAATGTAATGTTAATCATTTTAAAAATGTTCTTGACTTTTGCAGAGTCTAATTCAATCATATTCAACTTTAACGTTATCCTAAGGATATTTAAGAACGGATCATGGTAGCTACCAGATCATGTTTGTAGGGTACAACTGGGGTTTCCTGTAAAACCTTCTTTACTACATGAAGGAAGCACATTTGTATCCTAATGGATTCTGTATTTGCAGGGATACTTCAATAGAATAAGACTTTGAATGTCATATCCTCAAGATCCTTGTTTTTAACCATCAGATCATATTGACCTCATATTAACAGATTTAAATGTTAAGGACTTCCGAAAGTTATATACAGCATTTGCATACATGGTTTAAACTATTTTATGCTGATTTTGCAGACAGTGGAGTGATTGTATTCAGTTAATAGCGTTTGAAATGGTTATATTTTCGAAATACCTATAAGTAGTTTGAAAACGTGATGCCAAAGAAATTTTGGTATAGTTTCATGAATTCAGACGTAAGTTCGCTATTAATATTACTTCTAAAAAGGATAAAATTAAATAAAAAAAAACTTAAAATTAAGATTCGGGATATTAAAACAAATCTTAGTTTAATATTTCACCAGAAAAAAAATCGCATTGACTCTGATTGAAATGAAATTCCAAAATAGTCCCATATTAATAAAATAAAATCATTTATAAAAATAAACTTATAGAAATATATTTTCAGGTTTTATATTAATGTTAATAATTAACGAATCATATATGCTAATTACAGGTTTAAAAAGGAAACAAAAGAAGATGTAGAAGCTAATTTAAACTATTTTTTAATGAATGCTAATAGATGGAGACTTATACAATGGATTTCTGGTAAGAGAAGTGCAAGAAATTTTATGCAATAAACATATATTCCTTCTTCAAAAAAATATTAAATCGAAAATCCATTTCATTTTACATATGAATTAACATTACTAGTTATTGGACATTTCGATCTCACAGATACTAAAGATTAGCAGTCACAGGTAGTTACATCTGTTACATATCTCTACACATACTGGGCCACATTTCTTAAAGTTCCGTTCAAAAGCAGTTTAAATATGTTCGGCATTTTTATTTGATTTGTAAAGACGAAGGGTACTTTTTCCTGTTACATATGTAATCGTCTCACAGCGAATTTGTTGTAAAGCTGTTTATAGAGCGATAGCTTTTTTGTTGTTGTTGTTGAACTTACAATAAAATTTTGCTGTATTGAAATATTGATTTCACTTTTTTCATATAACAGGGAACAAATCTATTTTTTATTAGTATTAACTAAATAACAGCGTTATTAGGGTCAGGATAATTCGACTGCTTAGAATGAAACTTTGAACTTACTTATATCAAGGGATCTATTCTATATGTTCTTACCTAATGCTATTTTGTTAGAATTAAATATTTAAAATCTGTTTTTTATTTTTGAAAAATACTATATTATTGCGACAAACATATAATGTTTACCTTATCGATATTGCTTCCAAATATTATGTATATATGTATTCTATACAAACCTTAAAAAAATTTTTTTTATCATGTCAGAACATGAAGTTGTTTTAGGGGTGAGGTTTTTGATGTCAACATAAATCCGTTGGCGACAAAATAAAAATTTCATTATCTTTACGAACATCTAAAAAAAATCAGCCCTAATAGTGTTGTCATTTCATTTACAAAAGCCCTGATTTTTTTTAAAAAATAAGTTATATAACTTCCCTCAACGATAAATCCCATCTTCTACATAGTTTTTCAGCAAAAGAAATCGACTACAGTTTTAGATCACAAGAAAATAATCCTTTGCATTAGATAGTTAGTTTTTATAATGTCAGAACATGACATTGTTTTTGGGACGAGATTTTCGGCGTCAGCAAAAATCGTAAGCGAAATTTTTTTTTTTATATTATCCGCACGACCATCTCAAAAAATCAGCTTTTAATAACGCATTGCCATTGCATTTGCGAAAGCTCTGTTTAAAGTTGAAATAAGTTAATTACTATAGCAACTAAAACCTAGAAAAATGTCATTTTGAGAACATGATTATGTGAAAGGAATTAAATAGGAAATATGTTATTTTTTAAACAATAAATGCGAGATAAAGTGTTTTGGATCGCTTGCAATACTAAAGTGACTCATTCAATGAAACGCTTAAAATGAATCAAATTATAATTTAACTTGCACGAGAATATGGTGCTTGGCCGTTCACGAAATTAGGTTCTGACATGATACATTGAAATATACATAGCAAATTAGATTTAATTCTTTATATATTTATTTTTGTTAAAATATGTTAAAATTTATTCACTAATATAGAAGTTAAACTCAAATTGCATACTTTTAGTAATTGTTACTTCGTCTTATTCATATATATATATATATATATATATATATATATATAATATAGGGCAAAGTTAATACTGGGAAAGACCTTTTAAATTCGTCTCTTTTAAACAGAAAAGAGCAAATAAGGTAGTCAACTTTGAGTTACAATTAAAATTGGGATAAACCAGAACATTATGTTTGGACAGCTATTAAATCTATTTAAAAAATAACTTCAACTTTCCTAGTGTACAGTTCATAAAATTAAATACCTCCCTCGATGTACCTGTGTGTCGATAATAAGAGCGTAATATTCCCGCCAGACAAGGGAGCGAAGAAGTATCCCATCCCGCTGTGTCCGAGAGGCCGAATTCACACAGCTCGGACGTCGATAAGTCATCCAATATTTATCCTGTAATGATTGGTTGTTGAAAAGTGATGAACGATGTTTCGGTCACTCTTTTTGCCCAATCGGGACGGCTGTTTGCCACCATTTGTCCTAATAAAATATTACTGCGCTTCAGACAAGTGTTGCCGCGTCGCAAAAGGGGGCAAAATCGTTAGCACCATAACCGGCGGTCTGGGGTCTAATGAATCATGTTCATTTCGTAATTTGATTCCCTTCTACATAGACTAGAATAGCAATTTATAGCTCTCTTATCGGACGGACATCGCACGCTTTGGAGTAGAGGATTCCCACTCGTTTCCGTTGCACCATTATTCTTGCACCTGATTAGCTGGTTAGATGGGAAGGAACGGGCTGTTTTATAAAGACTGTGATTTAATGGGGGCTATAAAAATCACATAAACAATAACAAGAAAAAAGAAACAAGAGATCGAATCACTTCAGATCGACTTGGCTTACGAGAAGATAAAGTATTATAAAAAAAGCTACGCACATAAAATCCTTTATTTACTCACGTTTACTGGGAATTACTTCTTAATATTACACCTGTATATATAAATAGTTCATATAAATTGCATATACGTAAGGAGTTTGGATTTTGATATATTTAGATTATATTTTGCGAGCACATAAACTCTATTCAAAGTAATAATGGTACTTACGTTTATTTAAATTTTTACTTTATATTTTTAGGAACAAATAAATATGAAATTGTAGGACTCATAAAAGTATTAAAAATTAAAATATATTGTAATATTTACGGATTTCTTAATAACATCTGTTGATACATTGCTAGGTTATCAAATTTAAGTATCATAACGTCTTCGCCAACGGTTTAGTAACTCATTGGCGTAAAAATCGCATAATAACAAGAAAAAAGAAACAAGAGATCGAATTGCTTTAGGAATTGTAAGGAATTTGGATTTTCATATATTTAGATTACATTTTACGAGCATATAGACTCTATTCAGAATAATAATGGTACTTGCGTTTATTTATATTTTTTACTTTATATTTTTGGGAACAAATGGGTATGAAATTGTAGTACTCATAAAAGTATTAAAAATTAAAATAGTTTGTGTAATATTTACAGATTTCTTAATAGCATATGTTGATATATTGCTGGGTTGTCAAATTTAGGTATTATACCGTTTTCACCAACGATCGATAACGGTTTAGTAACTCATTGGCGACGGATTTAAATTCGGCGATAAATATCAACAGATTACAAAACCATTGCCGGATTGCCATAATTAGCGGTTTAGCAACGCATTGGCGACAACTTCAAATTTGGTGATAAAATAAGTCGGTATAATATGTAAATACTGTAGTAATTTTTAAACAGCAGTGGTAAATTATTTTATAATATTTATTTCATAAAAAAATCAGTCAAATAAAGATAAAGATCCAATTGCTTCATTTTCTATTTCGTGACTCCCAGTTGCTAAGTTAGAGATTCAAGAATACTGAGTCTAAAATTGAAAAAAAAAAATATACTAGTGAATATTATAAGCATTTTACCCTAATAATAAAATTTTAACGAAGTACTCTAATTTTTTTGCAATAATCGTTTTAAAATGATTACATAATTGATATTACTCAATAAACTAAAAGTTTTCACAACTTATGAATATATAAATAAATATTATTATGCAGAAGCGTGTTTATTTTAACGTTGAAATTTTTTTATTTAAAGTATTTAATACTTTTAATGATAAATGTGCGTTAATTTAATGACCTCAAAACATGAAACATCCTCAGATCATTCCTGTGCTGAAATATTAAAAAGATGCAAATAACTTGTCCCTTTTTATAAAAGGTAACTAAATAATTTAACTTATTTATTAACTAAAATTTACAGATATAGAAATAAATCGGTTGAATTGAATTACTTTTCTATAGTCAAATAAAATCCTTTCTTTTAATTTAAAGTGAAAGATGTCGACTGATTTGGAAAGCGCTATTGCTAATATAAGCAATTTTATTTCATTCTTTTTTCTTAGTAATATTTGATTTTATCGATTTTTCTTAAGGCAACACATATAAAAATAATTACTTCTATTAATTTTAATGCTTATACATGACAGGCATAATGCATAGAAAACGTTATATATACCGCATATGAACTTAACATGGCCAAATGGCTCATTTTCAGTCTATTATAATTATGCATACACTTTAAGTTGGAAAACTGTTCTTAATAAAGCAATATATAATATAACATTTTGTTGCGTGAGTCTAAAATGTACTTTTAAAAAACAGCAATGATTAATATCTTTTATTGTCTGGAGATACGATTAATCATAATTAATAAAATCTAATTTATGCATTATGTAGTTTAAAACATTTTTCTAGCTCTAAAAATACATGCTTAAATCTGATAGTTCAAAAATGAGATATTAAGACATGATTAAAGTTGATATCTTGTATATATCATTTAAAATACTTTTTATTAGTCGAATGTAATCTCTCATATTCCGAATAATTTATCATTTTTAAAATATGTTTTTTAATAAATATTAATACATCTATATTTAATAAGACGAAATTTTAATGGTTCTAAATATTTAAATGTACTCGGTTTAAATGAAAGCAGCCATAATCCCGAAAACAAATCAATTTTCTGTTGTGAAAAGAATTTTTCATAAAAATTTAAAAAATCAGCCAGAAATTATAATAGACAATTTAAATAAATGCACAGGTAATTTGTATTTTATTTGGCATTTCATAAAATAATATGAACAATTTTTTATTTAGAAATGTCTGTTTTGACAAACGGTAAAAAAAAGATATGCATTACATATGATATGCATTTATTCCAAGACAATAAATTTACATTTCACACAAGAAACATATCCTTTTGACACAAAAGAATAAATTTAAATTAATTAACTAAGAACTCTTTAATTTCATGTATTTTATAGAGCATTTCTTAAAAAGACAACAAAATTGTTTTTGACAATTTACTTTTAATAAAAGGATCTAAGACAATAGAAATGAAATAGTTTGAAGTTTATAATTCATTTCTATAACGATTATATTTCAAGGAAACGGGTTACTAATGAATAATTGTTTTTGCTACTTAGGATGTTCAAGTAGGGGATATATGCAATGAAAATAAATTACGAAAAGTATTTTACAATTTCTACCAATGAAACATAAGTGTTTCTGAAAGAGATTGTTCAAATAGTCTATTCTGACTAAGCAAACAAAGTAAAATGTAGTTTCTGAAAAAGAAAAGACTAAAACAGAGCAATAGGCACCTTTATTTAGAAGAATAAAAATGTTTTTTTAATGCATAAGTAGATTAGTATCTACAAAAAATTTTAATCTCCTACCACTGGAATCAAAATTAAAGTTTCTAAAAAATTACCTTATAGAAACCTATTTTCTTTTTATATTCATGAATGGTTATATATATAGTTTATATAATTTTATTTCTAAACACGCAGACATCTCAAACGTTTATTAAAGAATATGGTTTATTGGTATCTCATCAGTAATTTTATTTAGCATATTTGATAGTATAAAACCATAATTGTGTGATAATACTTGAAAAACAAGGAAAACAATTTTATCATTGACAGAGATAAAATTGTAGAACAAAACAAAGTTATAAAAAATTTCTTATGACAAATTTCTACAATGATTTGTTGTTATTATGTTATTTTCTTTTTTTTTAAAGTTTTAAATGGCTGAAGATATTAGAAACAGAAATAAAACGACAACTATATAGAATTTGCTTGAAATTTAAAAAATTCCCATTAAAAGATTTTTATTGAAATAAAAAAAATCTAATTAAAGTGTTTTTCCTTATAAAATTAATAATTCTAATGAGCAAAAGCTCATTATTCCCCAGAAGTCTTTTTTTTTCTTTTGTAAAACAATTCATATCTCTTAGTGGTCATTCATATCTCTCCCGGTCAAGTTTAAATTGTTATGATAAAAGTATTTTCTTTAAACAAGCGTTTAAGAAAAAAATATAATTATAATTCAATGCTTAATAATGATTATGTTTTAAAGCATCAATTGTATGAGGAGTTTCAGAAAATTTTAATCACATTTTTAATTTTAAATTATTCGAAATCGCAGAATTTTTTTTTTATTTTAACTTCAGAACTTCAAAATATGTATCTCTACGAAAGTCGTTTTTCCCACCAATTTTAATTTCAAATGAAAAAATTTTTGCGATAACGATTTTATTTTTATACATTTTATCTTGTTTATTTAACAGATTTTTAAAAATGTATTTAACAAATATAATAATTTCAGGATATTGAAACTTATTTCAACAACGTTAAATATACTTTTTGTGATCGAATTTTTTTTTACTGTATAAATAAAAAGGACCATTACTTCATGTAATATTACTAATGTATTAAATAAATATGAGTAGTTTAAAATATATAATCTATTTTATTCAATATTCTTAATTTTTAATACTGTGTTATCTCAAAACTGAGGTTTATTCTTAGTTTCATTTTTTTTGGTTGTTACCCCGATTTTTACACTTGCTTGCTTTGAGTTTTAATATTATTTGTTATCATATCATTTGGCAAAGCCTTCTAACAAAGAAAATAAATTTAAATTTTTTTTAAAAATTCTTTATTAGATAGAATTGTTTCTTGTTGTATTCCTGACTTATAGAATAAGCCTTTGTTCATGTATTGAATTTTAACAATTATTTTAATAATCTAAAAAAGTTGAGACTATCATGTTAAGTATCATTTAAATTACAGTTTCTTAAAATTCAAAAGAGTACAGCTATTTTTAAATTTCTGTACTATCTGAATATTTCTTACATTTAGTACTTCAAAATTTATAAATATTTCTTCAATTACATCATCTATTTGGGCAAATCATGTGATAAAACTCTGATTTTAAATGTTTTGGTTTCAATTTCTTTTAGACAACCGATCCATATCTCCTCCACTTTTTACTCTTAATTTATATATTTATATTTCATACATATTTTTAAATATTTTAAAGAGAAGTTTCGAAACCATAAATGTGTCATTAAAAAAGTGTATTCCGAATATTGATATATATCATAAGATAAATTATAAAAATAAAATAAAATCATAAAAAGTATCATATCAGATTCGAAATATAGATTTGTCTCCATTATATTTTTTTAATTGCAAACAAGATATATGTTGTTGTTACTTATGACTTTTGCCATGGACACCCCCCGCTGTACAGCAGATTTAAGCCGAAAGGAGCGTCCCTTGTTTTTGAAGTAGTACCAACAAGGTTTAAGAGTACGACTTAGCTACACAGTCGTTTGCACAGCCCATTTTTACAGGGGGGGGTGCATTCACATATCCCACACAGCACACAGAAGAACTACCATGCCCAAACCCGGGACTCCCAGAACACGAGGAAGACGCGCTACCTCCGTGCCATAAAGCCGGCAAGTAGATATCTACATATGTCAAGGAGATAAAGTTGAAGATACCTTTATTACAAAAAACAAAACAAAATTCATTTATATCTTTGCATCTCATATATAGAGGGAGATGGAAATCTCAAACAGTTAAACGATCTCATATATGAGACATGACCAATCACGTTTTCTTTAGGTTTTCATGCCTCAAATCTTCAACACATTACTGAATCTCATTGAAATATAAAAGCAAGACAGTCGTAAATAAATCGCGACGACAAATTCTAAATCTTGCAATATGTTCAAGTAAAAATCGGGATTGAAAAGCAGTAGTAAATAAAGTAATAATAGAAGCAGGAAAAAGTAGTGGCTTAAATTGTCACAATCTGTACTACTGTTATAAATGTGGAAGTTTGGATGGATGGATGAATGTTAGTCAATCACGGTAGAACGGCTGAACGAAATAGGATGAAATTTAGCACAGAGATAGACTGTAGTCAAGAATAGATCATAGGCTTCTATTGATTTCGATTAATTGAGTGGTTAACTTATTATTAATTAAAAAAATAGATTACTGTTTACCACCAATTCTTCACTTGTTTATTGCCAAATGAGTAAGACTTCAGTTTGTTTTCCCCCTCGCTTAACGTTTCGGTTTATTTTTACTTATCATGTTTTCGACCGATTATTTTAAACGATTCTGTTTATTTTTTTATTGTTTTATGCATTTAAAATCAAACACTGTTAATTAATCGATATTTTGCATTCATTTTGAAGTACATTTGAATAAATAACAAAGGTAATTTTTCATTAGCAGGGTGCAAGGGAAAAATCGTCAAAAAAATTTGGCTGCATTCTACGTTATTTGGGGAATTTTCGTTTGGACCTGGCTAATGGAAAAGTACCAAAATAAAACATAATAAAGGAAATAAAAAATTTCTAATCCGTATTACCCTAACTGGCTTTGAAAATTGACGCATTTATGTTGTCCCAGTTGGTGTTGAATAGGTATGCGCAATATGTTCTTGATTTTGTTTTGGTAAGATTAATCAGCAAAACGATTTTGAGTAATTGGTTAGCTGTTTTGTTTTATTTTTGGTGCGCACTGTAAAAAAACTGTTTTTAGGTTAGTTGTGTGGACTAAGCTTTGATATATGACCACTGGGTGCTTTACTAAGTTGGTATTTTTTTTGGTAGTGCTTTGTTTCGGTTAACATTGCAGTCAATTTTTTGTGTCAATATAATTCGATATTCCCTGTTCATTTCTCTTGATTTTTGTTCCATGTTTTACGTATTCCTTCAACCTACTTTCATTAATTTTGATAAAATTATTTGAATGCAATCCATACTACTGCATTTATTATTTTTTCCCCTATATTTCCGTTAAATTGCTACAGCGTTCAACTAAATCTTAAGATTGGAAACGCTATTGCTGCGGTTCGCGCTACATTCGGCCATTAAGCTAAAATTTGGCGGCAAACTATTTTTTTTTTTGGCGAAAGTTATTTTCAACAGCACTATAAAGATACGTTTGATGACAATTTACATTGTGATCAGACCGCCAGTTCTCATACATACACATCAAAATTTCCTTGTTTACGAAGTCGCAGATAAAAGCTAGTATTATAATAAAGTTGTTAAGTTGAGATAAACAATATTAAAATACGTCACTTAAGTGGATATCTTTAATTTTTGTTGCTTCAAATTAGCAAAGTAGATGTACAAATTTAAACAATATAATTATTGAAAAAATATATTATGTTTCTATTTTAAAAATAGAAATGATGTTGAAATGCAATGCTTGGTACGTTTTTAATTGGGAAAAGAATTTATTTATTATTTTTTACAGAAGATACGTTATTTAATAACTTTTCCTATGTGTTTGAAAAATCATAAACTGTAAAAACGACTTCTTTGCATATTTAAAGGAATATATGTTTGTCTAAATATTTATCATTTGGTTAAATTATCCTTTTCCTTTCTTAAGTCTTTAATAGAATTAAAGATTATTATATTCAGTAAATTCCTTTTTATAATTAAATTTGTAGGAATTTTTATCCTTTTAATTTTGCAATATCACTGTGTTTTCTTTCTTTGAAACCGCTCTGTATGCATTTGGTTTGGAATATAAATTTAAAGTTTTTACAAACAACTAGCCGCCTTTGGCGACCAGTCGGTTCGCCAGTATTAATGCTCGCTAAAATTTTAATGTAGTATTTTTCATAACTGAGTCTCATAACCGGTGTTTCACCAAAATATTTTTAAACCAAACAAATTTGATAGTCATATAATTCATTTATAGTATTATTTAGTATTATTTTCTTCAGATGTTCTGTTCATTGTACTACTCTTCTTTCTCTTTCTATCCGAGCAATGATGGTCCCGGAATTGATATTTTACTTAAATGGTGGAGGGAAAGGTCTAAAATTCTACGTTTTTATAGAATAATGAGATTCAAATTTTCATAAATGTAAACACACTAAACAAATAAAGACACAATTGTTTTTCAAGAGATGTGAAAGCTTAAAAACAGCTTGGAAAATTCCGCGCACAGAGAAAAAAAATGGTGACACACACACACACCCTTCATTTCTTTTCTTTCTTTTTTTTAATCCTTTTTTCTTCACTACTTTTCTTTCTACAAACCCTTTTTCCCTTTGTTATTCTTTTTTTTCTTCCCTGTTCAGACTTTATTTTGAACAGGCAGGCTTTTATTATAACAGACTAATAATAAAAGCAACTATTTTCTTTCTTTTTTAAACATCCCGTTATCTATAAAGGAAAATCAACTGACTTCGCGTATTTCTTTCTAAACAAATCATAATTTATTACTTCCTGCTATCTTACTCAGCTGGTGTGGGGGAAGTGAATGGAGATTTTTGGCGGGAAAGTAAGAAAATTGTCCTTTTAACTATTTTCCTCGCATTTTTTTCATTTTTTCTCTCCATAAGAACAATCCTCGTGTCTTAACGAAAATATTAAAAAAAAAAATTAGCCGAACTGGTCGAGCCGTTCTCCAGTTTTGCACTTAGCAACGCATTTCGATATCCATTTTTATTAATATAGATGATAAAAGTAAAAAGAATAGAAAATATAAATATTAAAAAAGTTTTTAAAAATTACATTAGATGAATTTTTGGAAATCAAGAAAAAATTTAATTAATTATGAGGAATGACTATTTACTGCTCTCTGTCAGTTTGTAAAAATTATATTCTAGATTTCCCATCAAATAAATCAAATTGATATTATCTCAATTTGTCGATTATTAGTTAAGTTACATTCACACCGTTAAAAATTTATCTTCAAATTCGCAGTTTCACAAAATTTGATATCTTGACATTAAAATTAAATAATAATCAGAAATTTCAGTTTTAATTTTTGATTGTATGCACCAGATAATTTTATATTTTCTACAATCTTTTATAGAAAAAAATCAAGCATCAAATAAGCATTTAAAATGCAAAGAAATGTTCAAATACAAAGAAATATTTAAAATAATAAAAATACTATTGAAATAACATGCATAACTTGAAATTTCATCTATTATTGATAAATTTTAGTGATGAAGAATTTATAAAATAAAAGAAGTAATAACATAGATAAACTAGTGACATTTACGTACAACTGAAGCCTTTCTTTTAAGTGGACAATATGATATATCTTATTATATTTGGAGAATTTTTCATTGATAGAATATTAATAACAATTATCTTATTGTAACTATGTTTGGTACATATATATTTAAAAAACCGCTATTTCGTATATTCATATTCTTAATCAAACTATGATGATTTTTAAGCTTTTAAAATTGCAAAGCCTTTAGAGATAGAGATAGTAGAGATAGAGAGAGAAATAGTAGTGTAATTATTTTGAAATTATGGATATCTAATTAACCTATTAAAACATCATTTTACATTATTCAAGCAATAAAATCACCCTTAAATATAAAAATCAATAAAATTTTAAGTAATACATCAAATACCATTTGTCATGGTATGATCGAAGTATGATTTTTTTTCATTGATTATAACAATTTAAATCAATCTACGACTCATACAAAAGAAATATCAGGGCAGGAAACCTCACTGGAATGTAAATTTCCATGTTAAATTACCAACACTTCTTGAATTTCAAAATATTTTCACCCAATCTAGCCAAAGAAATGCTTAATTTGTCGAAGCTGTAAGAACACCACTTGCATAAATTTACCGCATCTCGTTAAGTTGCGAAAGAAAAGTCCCAATGTTTCCGCAATCACTTTTGATTCAAGTCTTTTTAACCCAATAATGAAGCTTCTTGAATTAAAAAAAAATCCCTCATCAGAAGAATAATGGAAAAAAAAATTCCCATAGTTGCTTGCCATTTCTTTTTCAACTCACATTAAGAACATGGAATAAATAAAAGAAATGTACAAAGGAGACAAGCAACTATCGATATATTCTTTCTATCTTTTAGGCTATCTATCTGTGTAGTACATTAGCTATATATTCCAATAAATCCTGTAACCGTGATAGAGAGAGAAAAAAAAAGAAGAAAAAAAAGAATAGGTCTATGAAAAAGATTTCGTTCCTCAGTACCTCATTACTTAACTAACGTCTTGACTCGGCAACTCGCTAAATTCGTTTTCTCCCCACCAGGACTAAAACAGATCGTTTGGCTGCTCCTCATAAATATTCCAGTCCAGGGCCCAAACCCCGGGAAAAGCAACAAAGACGAACTCCCACTTCCCATCGCCAAGGGAGAGGCGAGAACTAAGAAAAAAGGCGTCGTTGTCTTTCTGACGGTGGAGCTATTAAGGACTCCTTGTCCTACTTAAGATATCCTAACACGTAGCGTACGGAAAAGCATCAAGTGTGGAAACGGCAGCCAAAACTTAATGCAATAGAAAGCTGGACGATACCTGGGGGGAATAGAGTTTGCCTTTTCCGGCCAGAATTCGGACACCGATATTAAGACGGGTCGCCTTCCGATAGGAAGGTGTATTTATTAACAGAGGAAACATATTTTTTTTTATATCTACAGAAAATGTTTTTATGTATAAAATATTAGTGTATATAAAAATATATTTAAAATAATCTGTAAAATCATGAATATTACGTTCAGGATTATTCGAAATTCAGTTTGTTTCTATACATTCCATTCGTGTGTGTTTCTAGTTTTGATGATTCAAAAGTAAAATTTTGCAAATAATTTGTTTTGCTAAATTTTAATGACAATATATCTTATTATTAATGATTAAAATTTTAATTAAAATAGTAATGAATATTATAAGTAATTTTTAAAATTACGTCTGTGTTTTCTAGTTTTCATGATTCCAGACAAAAAGTCTGTAATTTATTTGTAAAATTTTGATGGATAGGATTAATTATTAATTATTAAGGGGTGAAATTTTAATTAAAATTATTAATGAATATTTAATGTATAAATTATTAGTGTATATAAAATGAGAATATTTAAAATAATCTGTAAAATAATGAATATTACGTTCAGGATTATTCGAAATTTACTTTGTCTCTATATATTCCATTCGTGTGTTTTCTAGTTTTGATGATTCAAAAGTAACATTTTCCAAGTAATTCGTTTGCAATATTTTATTTAATATATAAATAAGTATTAATTATTACAATTTTGATTAGAATATTAATGAATATTAGTAGTATTTCTTAAAATTACGACTGCGTTTTCAAGTTTTGATGATTAAAGGGGAAAAATTTGTAAGTAATTTATTTGCAAAATTTTGATGGTAAGGATTGATTTTTAATAATTGAGGATTAAAATTATTAAGGAAGATTTAGTATATAAAATATTAGTGCATATAAAAACAGAATATTTAATATAATCTGCAAAATCATGAGTATTACGTTCATGATTATTCGAAATTCAGTTTGTTTCTATTTATTCAATTCGTGAGTTTTCTAGATTTGTTGATTCAAAAGTAAAATTTAAAAAATAATTTGTTTAAAAAGATTTTAATGATTATATGACGTATTATTAAAGATTAAAATTCTAATTAAAATATTAATGAATATTATAAGTAATTTTCAAAATTGTGACTGTGTTTCGGTCACAGTTTTTTCTCTAGTTTTCATGATTCCAGACAAAAATTCTGTAAGTAAATTATTTGCAAAATTTTTATGGATAGAATTAATTATTAATTATTAAGGATTAAAATTTTAATTAAAATAATTAATGAATATTTAGTGTATAAAATATTAGTGTATATAAAAACAGAATATTTAAAATAATTTGTGAAATCATGAATATTACGTTCAGGATTATTCGAAATTCAGTTTGTTTCTATATATTTCATCCGTGCGTTTTCTAGTTTTGATGATTCAAAAATAACATTTTTCAAAAAATTTGTTTGAAAAATTTTAATTATTATATGAATAATTATTAATGATTAAAATTTTAATTAGATTATTAATGAATATTATAAGTAATTTTCAAAATTACGACTGCATTTTCAAGTTTTGATGAGTCAAGACAAAAATTCTGTAATTTATTTGCAAAATTTTTATGTTTAGGATTAATTTTGAATTATTAAGCATTCAAATTTTAAATAAAACAATTAATGAAGATTTAGTGTATAAAATATTAGTGTATATAAAAACAGTATATTCTATATATTTCAGTATATTCTATATATTCCATTCGTGTGTTTTCTAGTTTTGATGATTCAAAAGTAACATTTTCCAAGTAATTCGTTTGCAAAATTTTATTTAATATATAAATAATTATTAATGATTACAATTTTAATTAGAATATTAATGAATATTAGTAGTATTTCTCAAAATTACGACTGCGTTTTCAAGTTTTGATGATTAAAGGGAAAATTTTTGTAAGTAATTTATTTGCAAAATTTTGATGGTAAGGATTGATTTTTAATAATTGAGGATTAAAATTATTAAGGATTTAGTATATAAATTATTAGTGCATATAAAAACAGAATATTTAATATAATCTGTAAAATCATGAGTATTACGTTCAGAATTATCCGAAATTCAGTTCGTTTCTATACATTCCATTCGTGTGTTTTCCAATTTTAATAATTCAGCAGTAACATTTTTCAAACAGTTTAAATGCAAAATTTTAATTAACGTATAAAAAATTATTAATGATAAAAAATTTAATGAAAAATATAAATGAATATTATAAGTAGTTTTCAAAATTATTACCTGTGTTTCAGTCATGTGTTTTCTAATTTTGATTATTCCAGAGAAAAAAATTGTAAGTAATTTTTTTGAAAAATTTTGATGGTTAGAATTAATTTTTAATTATCAAGGATTAAAATTTTAATTAAAATTATTAAAACATATTTAGTGTATAAAATACTAGAGTACAAAGAAACAGAATATTTAAAATAAGTTGTGAAATTATGAATATTGCACTCAGAATTACTCGAAATTCAATTTGTTTCTATAGATTCCATTCGTGTGTTTTCTAGTTTTCGTGATTTAATAGTAACATTTTTCAAAAAATTTGATTGTAAAATTTTAATTATTATATGAATAATTATTAATGTCAAAGTTTTAATTAAATTAATGAATATTATAAGTAAGTTTCAAAATTACGTCTGTGTTTCGGTCATTTGTTTTCTAGTTTTGATGATTTCAGAGAAAAATTTTGTAAGTAATTTATTTGCAAAATTTTGATGGTTTGGATTAATTTTGATTTATTATGGATTAAAAGTTTAAATAAAATTATTAATGAATATTCAGTGCACAAAATACTAGTGTATAAAAAACAGAATATTTAAAATAATATGTTAAATCATGAATATTACGTTCAGGATTATTCGAAATTCAGTTTAATTCTGTATATTCCATTCGTGTGTTTTCTAGTTTGGATGATTATATGAATAATTACTAATTAGAAAAATTTTAATTAAAATGTTGATGAATAATATAGTGTTTCTAGTTGTGATGATTCCGGAGAAAAATTTTGTAAGAATTTAATTTACAAAATTTTGGTTGTTAGGATTAATTTTTAATTATTAATGACTAAATTTTTATTAAAATCTTTAATGAATATTTTAAATAATTTTCAAATTATAAATTTTATTTTAGGAATTATTTGAAGTTACCTTTTTTCCTGAAAAAGGTAACTTCAAATAATTCCTATTATATATTTTGTTCCTGTGTTTTCTAGTTTCGATAATTTAGAAGCAAATTTTATATTTGTAAAATTTTAATATTAGTATATTAATTTTTAACTATCAATGAATATTTTAAAATTTTTAAAATTTTGAATATTGCTCTAGGAATTATTTGAAGCTACCTTTCTTTTATATTTAATTTCTTTGTTTCCTAGTTTTGATGATTTAGAAGTAAAATTTCGGAAATACTTGTAATTATATTTTACATAATAGTAGTATAGATTTCAAAGACAATTTTTTTTCACTTTCACGTGGAGCTTCATTTCTTTTCTGAAAGATCCTCTTTCTAATATATGTTATTCTGTTTTCTATTTCCATTACCTATTTTCATCTATTTCATTTTAATGATATAAAAATTAAAGAACGAAGTCTTGATTTGTACACATAATTACAACCATTAATCAATTAATAAATTTAAATTAAATATAAATTATTGTATACTTAAATAATATTTGAATTTATTGAATTATAAGATGACATTCTTAGCTCTTTGTAAAATCATTTGTCAAAATTAAAAGCCAGTTGATTAAAAATTAATTTTTATCCAAAAGTAAGTTATACTTTGGATTTGTATGAATATTTATTTTAATAACCATTTCAATATCTATATTTTTTCAATTGACTGTAAAATTCACAAAAAATTGCTTAAATTTTTTTTAAAAAATAATATTTGAGTGGATCGAATTGAATGGGTTGTCTTATTTTTAGCTCATTGTGAAGTCTTGTTCTAAAGTTAAAAACTGATTTTTTAAGGCTTATTTTTATTTTACAGTAAATTATGCAGTGCAACTTAATAGAAATATTCATTTAATATATGTTCCAAATGTTTCTATCATTTCTTCTTTCTATCCATGACCGAATTTTCGTAATATTTATTAATAGAAAGTTCATCTTTTTTTACTGTAAATTTGAGTTAATTCATCTCAATTTTATCCGTTTTTAATCTTCTTACATAGGCAACCTCATAACAAAGGTAGGAACCTTCAAAAATTTCTTAAATTTAAAGACGTATCTTCAAAAAGAAAAAAAACATTGCCGTATTTGGAGAATATATTGAAGGATTGCTAATACTCAATAAGAAACTGAAGCAGCTCTAATGATATTCATATTAAACGACTTTAAAATTCATTCCAAAACAATTATTTCGATAACATTATAAGAGAACTAAGGATTGTATTTTAAGACTAAATTGAAATGTTTTTATTTTTTTTTCGTGCACTAATTTGATGTGAACGAAAGCTGGTATACACAATAAAGTAATGTAAACTATCTCTTTTCTATGGAAATTACATTTTATGTTTAGTTTCTATCATAATTAACGCAGCTATACAATCTATGATTATATTAGTGTAAAAAAGCTAGAAATAAATAAATAATTTTATTGGAATTTATATATTTTTTTATATAAATTATAACTGCTATTGAAACGTTTTTGTGTAATTTTTTTCTATGAAACTCTTTTGTATAAATTATAACTGCTACAAAAAAAACGTGTTAAGTTGACTGAGTACATAAAACATTTTTTCTGTAATTTCCAAAGAATCTTTTTCTGAAATTTCCAAAGAAGAAATTTTAAATTTACGATCAAGAATTTTTTTTTAGAAATTACCAATATTTTTATATGCCTTTTCTAATTCCGTTTCAATATTTGCTGACTAAATAAAAAAACATTCTTAATAAATTTAATGGAATTAATAGACATCAGATTTTAGTACCTAATTTAATTTCAAATAAAAAAAAATGTTTACATAAAAAATCTATTGTTTTTGGGGTAATTCTAGACTTTTTCTCTTTTGCTATTTTTTAAGTTAATTTCTAATTAATATTTTAAAAAATTGATGTGTATTTGTATTAGATTGATATTTCAGAGTAAATATTCCTTATTTAAATTGCAGAAAAATATTCATGTAGTTTAAATAAATTATGTTTGATATTTTGAATTTTATAACAAACGCAATTTCAGAAAAAGCAAACTAAGAAAATTGGATTTAAAGATTCAGCACAGTATCCTTACTACTAAATCAGCTTATAATAAATTAATTATTTTCCTCAAAAATAATCAAATATTTTAGAGTAAGAAGATAATGATTTTATGAGATTTTATTTTTTCATGGTTAATACTTCTACAAATTTAATATAACTAAAATTATAGAAGATAATTTAAAATTAAAAAATGATAATAATTTATTTATTTGAATGCGTTATAATCACTATGCTTAAAAAATGTAAAATTTCTTTCCTTCAAATTTTATAAACGTTTAATTATAATTTTAAGCCATTTAAATAGAATATAAATGGGAAAAAAAAGTTTAAACTAGCAACGTTCCTATAAACGGTATGGTAAATTGATAGTTAGAAAAATTTGTGAAAATCTTGATTTTGCAAATAAACATTGTGTAAACAATAACATTCTTAAAAAAGTCGTTGCAAATAAACATTGTGTAAATAATTACGTTCTTAAAAAAGTCATTTACTTAAAATTTAAAAAATTTGCCTGAGGGAAGGGAAAGGAGGTAACTTAAAAAAATTTGAAATAAAACAGTAAAAGAGAGAGAGGCTCTTGGCAGTGTGTTTTTCAAAATTACATCGTAATTCCCAAAATATTTGTCCCATATTAAGGAAAGATCAGAAAAAATTGGAGAGAATATTTTAAAATTACTTATAAATCTTCGCTTCCATCGATTTTACAATATCAAATTTACAAAATTCGAAATATGGTTAATTCGTTAAAAGGGAATAGCCGGTTTGCTGGCACAGAAGTAGCGCGTCTGCCTCGTATTCTGGAGGTCCCGGGTTCGAGTCCCGGTTCGGGCATGGTTGTTCCTTTGTGTGCTATCTGTGAGATGGGTGAATGTGCCCCCCTGTAAAAAGGGGCTGTGCAAGCGTATGTGTGTGTGTGTTTCATCTTCATATGAGCAAGTGTGTGTGTTTCATCTTCATATAGCAAGAAGATATATATATATATATATATATATATATATATATATATATATATATA
>JAOUZG010025323.1:6105739-6117911 GCA_026289955.1 Argiope argentata
ATATATATATATATATATATATATATATATATATATATATATATATAGCTTAATAAAAGCAAGCTTAAATAAAGTATTCTGAGTAATATATTTTGAAAATGAGTATGATAATGATTTTATGTTTTAATAAGTATGAGAAGATTATTTTCATTTTAATATGCTGAAAAGAATGAATTATAAAATTTTTAAATGTCATTTCACTCAAACAAATAAAAAATATATGATTTTTCATTATACAATAAAAAGACTTTTTTATATGATATTGAGCAAAGCGAAGTAAAAATAAGCTGAAATCTTATAAAATAAGTATAAATATTTCATTTCGAGATTTTGTATGATTATAATTGAATTAATTTTATCCATTGAAATGAAATGTGAAGAGTTAAAATTAATATTTCAAAAAATGTTTAAAAAAACCGAGTCTTTATAAAAGCTTTAAATAAATGATCTTTTAAAGATTACTTTATTAAATTAGAACCTTTCAAATATAGAATTTTCTGTAAGGATTATTTTTTTAGCTAAAAAGGGAATATTTTTAGGAACACAAATTACACCTTTCCTTAGAAAAATGGAAATCTCTCAAATTATTCAATGTGAAATCGTATATAATTCATTAAATCTTGTACTTTAATTGCCTATTTATTCTCTACACAAGGTATGCATACCTTGCTAATAAGGTGCAATGTCTCTACGCAATTAAAACGCAGAATGTTCAGCAATCTCTCTAAATCCTGTTCAACTTACCTTTGCTACCTCCCCAAGCTCCCTAAGCCAGACATTTGCTCGTCATTTACCTTTAACCTGTTCAAGTCTTCGTCTAACGACGGTGATCCGGCCCAAGTGAACGGTCGTCGCTAAATCAGGAATTTGCGACTGAGAAAGCCGACTTCCTTAAGTGAGGAGAGTTCCTGCAGTGTAGGCCAGCTAATGAAGATTTGCAACGATGTCCTTATCTCTCCGGACATAGCCACCGCCTAATGGGGCTCCCTCAGAGTTCCGGAGTTTACAGATTTTGTAATTTTCATTACCAGGGGCTTAGCTAGTGTGTCCAGGAAAGACATCGACGGATAATTCCTGACAATATTGCTGGAAGTGGTGGGGAGGGGAATGTCTTGAAGCTGCGTCTGAATTCTCATTTTGGAAACATTTCCTCTGGATATTATTATTACCGGTCCCGGATACACTCGCCTGTAAGGACATTAATTCTGAAGATACGAATCCGACTGCTACATTCGGATTCTCAAAATGAACCATTTGCAGGGAAAGATTTCACTGAGATATGCAAACATTTGTGAAAGTGAGTTGAAAGAACGCTCATTGAGAATGGTAGTTCGTGAAGTTTTCGTTAAAAAATTCATTTTTTGTATCATCAAAGAAGTGATGTAGGATTCTACGATGTCAGATAATGAGAGATTTACATAATTTAGTAGGGAATTTCATTGTCTCTAGTGAATAAACTTTCATATTCTAAAATTATAGTTAACTTTATTGCAGATTAAACCTTTTTTTTTTGCACGTTATATCAAAATATTCTTTAAATAGAAGATATTTGAAGTTAAATTAAAAAAATATTTTTTTTTCTTTTTACAATATAATTTTGAGAAAAAAAGAACTTTTTACTTTTTATAGGATCGTTTGTGAAAAAGCAATGTAAGATTCTTGATAAATTCTCATAAAAGATTCTGTTGTCTTAATATAGGTATATATAAATATTTAATATGCAAAAGAAACAAATTATCAGAAACGAAGTTGCGTTTTATATAAAATACTGTTATTTAAATAAAAAAAATTTAAAATTTTTAATGAAAAATCCTAATTAGATTTTTTAGCGTTCAGAGTAACTTTAGAATTAAAGTTTTATGATTAAAAAATAATCATAATCTCAGATTTGGTTATTATTCAAATTGATAAAAAATGTATTTTTTTTTTATTATTTGCAAATTATTTGCCTCATTTGGATTTCAAATTTATATTTTTTCTTATATATATATATTATTTATATTGCCGGCTTTCTGGCACAGAGGTAGCGCGTCTTCCTCTTGTTCTGGGAGTTCCGGGTTCGAGTCCCGATTCGGGCGTGGTTGTTATTCTGTGTGCTATCTGTGAGATGTGTGAATGCGCCCCCACTGTAAAAAGGGGTTGTGCAAGTGAATGTGGTGAGTGGGTAGCAAAGTCGTATTCTTGGACCTAGTTGGCGCTACTTCAAGAGATGCTTATTTCGGCTTAAATCTGCTGCTGTATCAGCGGGGGGGGGCTTGTCCATGGCAAGTGCCATTTGCAACAACAGCATTATTTATATTTATTTTTAATTGGATTTTTTTAAATATTTCTGTGAAAATACTTACCAATTATGTTATCTTATTAGCCACTAATTACCATTGCGTTTTTTATTTTACTTCCTAAGTAATATAAATATCACCTTATCCAAAAAGAATGTCATGACTATGCATAATCACTTAAAGAATAATAATATTAAAAAATGGTTTAAATTACTAATAATAGTCTAATAAATAATTTCTTTATGTAAATGCTTAAAAAATAGTATTCTGATTAATAATAAGCAGTTTATCCTACGATAAATGTGAAATTGATATTTTTCCTGCTGTTGGCAATTTATGGGGTAATAAATGCTGTTTTTTTGTTTGTTTTTTTAGAATTTTGGCAAAAAATGGCACATAATTTTCTTTTTATATATTTGAAGAAAAATTGTAAAAAGCATAAAAAATCAACTTAGTTATCTCAAATTATTGTAATTGTAATATGTAAATATGTGATAACTAATATAATCATCTTTGAGAAATTGCACCATATGAACTTTTTACCATTATTAAATTTAAATAAATATTATTCCGGTGTCCTGGTACAGAAGTAGAGCGTCTTCCTCGTGATCTGGGCGTCCTGTATTCGAGTCCTGTTTAAGGCGTGGTTATTCTTCTGTGAATTATCTGTGAGGTGTATGAATGCCCCACCCCCCTGTAGAAAGAGGACTTGCAAGCGAACGAGTGTGTGTCTTCCTCATTTGAGCTTGAAGTCAGACTTCTGCGCATCTCTTTCCGTTGTGAATCAGACACGTCATCGTCATCATCATAACCATTATTTTTGAAGTTGATAATAAATATATTTCATACCACATTTTTGTACTGTAATGCTTATCAAACACAGAAATGAAAGAAACCTAAATCAGACAATATATTTTACTAGGTCTTACCAGCGACTTCATACGCGTGGGAATTTTGATGTGCATATGTGAGAATTGACAATCTAATCACAATGCAAAATGTTATCAAAACCGTATGCCTGCACAAATTTTCAACTCAATTGGAGTAACGCAAAGAAGTGAATTTTAAGCACCAGTTGGGGTAACTCAATGCGGATTAGAAAAATTAAATTTCAATTAATCTTTTTTTTATTTTTATTCAAAAGCACTTCTGAAGGAATCAAAAGATCCAATTATTAACAATGTTTAATTTTAAATTTATCATACACAACGAAAAAAAACAGAATCTTTTGAAATAAAAGGTAGAAGAAATATAAATTAACCTATCTATTATGAAGTAAAATATAATTTTTTTATATATATTTGAGATATATTTAAGGTGTGGTGTGATGAAAACTCAGTTTATCTGCGTTTATTTAACTATAAAAAGTGTTTGTTTTTTAATCTAGATCTTCAACATCATCTATTATTCCATCATCATCTATTACCAAAATAATTACTCACACGCCTTCTTACTAACAACCTGTAATAGCTGACCGACTTCATCTTCTTGCCTTTTACATACACACATTTTACTAACACATACTTATTTCTATATTTATACGTATATCAATGTGCATCCCTATCACGCTGTTACATATTTAAATAAAAATGTATGTATTTTCAAAAGTATATATTCGAATGGTCAAAATGACCCCTTCGGTAAAAGTAGGCAGACTGTATGCATTCCTCTGAAGTTAAGCATAAAGAAAATGATAAAATTTGAGTTTCATTTGTCTTATAATGTAAGTAAAATTTAATAAAATTATTCTTCTAAAATGCGGTAATTTTCTTGAAGAAAATTAATAAAAATTTTCAGAGGGATCAAAACGACTCCTTCGGTAAAAGTAGGCAGACTTTATACATTCTTCTGAAATTAAACATAAAGAAAAGAATAATATTTGAGCCTCTGACTCTTATAAAGGTATGTAAAATTTAATAAAATGATTCTTCTAAAATGCGGTAATAATTTTCTTGAAGAAAATTAACAAAAATTTTCAGTAGAGTCAAAATGACCCATAGGTAAATGTAGTGTTAAAGAGTATTTTTAAGTTCGCGTTCCATTCTGAAAAAAATCTCAAAAAACTAAAATATTTTAACTAAATTATTCTTCTAAAATGTGGTAATAATTTTCGTGACGAAAATTTTCAGAGGGATCAAAATGACTCCTTGGTAAATATAGTGTTAAAGAGTATTTTGGAGTTCCATTCCAAAAAAAATAAATCTCAATACTGAAATAAAGGCTCAATACTAAGTGGACATTTACAAGGTTTATACACTGCCCTTCCGTTTCTCCGAACAAAAATCGAAGAAAATGAAACGAAATGTCCATGAAATTCACGCTGCGCTTCTCTCGTTTTTTCCGTGACTTTTACTATTACCTCCATGAAGGGCTGTAGTCAGGCCTCTTTAGGTTCTCTCAGTGTAACAGCTATTCGTTTCGCATCATTACGAGAAAGTGGAGAGGGGTGGGCGGTGGAAAATGACTCCAGCAGGCTCAGCAAATTGGATTTTCCAAGTATAAATCAGTTGGCAGGGTGGCAGCCATACATCTATATAAGAGTCAACACCAGAGGGCAGAAAAATCATTGATTGTGAGGGAAAGGATCAACTAAGAAAGAAAAACGATCAAATTCACGATTTGTTACCAGAAACGTTTTGTAACAAATTGATGGCGACTTTTCTGCTTTTTTTACTTTGGAACCCGAAAGTAAATTTGGTATTGGAGAGGTAGTTAAAGTCTTAATGAGCCGTTATCATGCAATAATGTATACAACATTTTGTTTTATTCGCTGACAAGTGCTCAGAGAAAGCTTAAACTTAGTATTGGATAATCGGAAAGCAATATGTTGAGTTTCAAAGTTATGGCTGTCTCCGAATTCGTGTCTCATTTTCAAGCGCGGGAATTCCTTGAGTTAATGGTCGAAAAGCGATATTTTTTCGAAGGATGCTGTACAAGAGTAAGTGATAAACAAATCGACCAAGTAGAAACTGGAGCAAAAATGGAAAAGAATTCAGCAGAAGTGTATGTTTTTATTTTTTTTCCGTAAAAATAAAAATAACCATAGGCTGCTGAATTACAATTCCATTGGAGATTTTAAAAATAGTGAATGTTTTACTTCAAGCGATAACTAAAATATTTATTTTTATCATGTCAGAAAACGACGTTGTTTTGGGAGTGAGGTTTGTGACGTCAACATAAATCAGTAGGTAAAAGATAAAAAAAATCTGTAGTCGAAAAATTGAAATCTTATTATCTGCACGAGCATCTCAAAAAAAATTAGCTTCTAATAACATGTTGTCATCACATTTACAAAAATATTTTTAAAAAAATTAACTTAATGACTACAGCAAATAAAACCTAGAAAAATGTCATTTTGAGAACGTGATTAAATGAAATGAAATAAATAGGAAACCTATTTTTTTAAACGATAAATGCGAGACAATTTTTTTTGGATCGTTTGCAATTCTAAAATGGCTCCTTCTATGAAAAAAAAATTAAAATAAATAAAAACATAATTTAACTTTCACGAGCATATGGTTCTTGGTCGTTCAAGAAATTGTGTTCTGACATGATACATTGAGATATGCATAGCAGATTTCATTTTAATTTGTTTATTTTTTTTTAATTTCAAAATTGTTGAAACTATCTGGTTTTTCTCAGGTTATACACAATGATTAAAATAATTATATTTCTTTTCAATTGACGAAGATGCACTGTTCAAATTATAAACTCTATGGTTCAAAAATAAAAAAAATGATAAATTTAATAAAATTTCATGAAATTTTCTACTAAATTCCTTCTTAATCTTTTTTGGGGAAAAAAAAGTGTTACTGGTATGAATGTTTAAATGCTTGTAAATTATCAAAACATTTTAATAAAAATATGATGAATCCTTTTAATCGAGAAATATTGTTTTTTCTGAAGTATAAACTAACTCATCTTTAAACAAGATGATCACACATGTAGCTAAAATATTTTGCATTCGACCTTTAAGTTTTCCCTCTTTATTTTTTAGCTGATTATATAAAACCTCGAAGTGTTAGGAGTAACAAATTTTAGTTAATCCTTCATAGCAAGTGAGGGGGAGGAAAATTGTTATACTTTTGCAAACCTCTACACTTAATGTCGTAACAATTTAACTTTTTTTACTAACATATTTTAACCCTTCGCACTCCGATGGTGACTCTGAGGACCCTTCAAGACGGAACATCATTTTGACATTTGAATTATTACTTGTTAAAAACGCTAACATAATGGGGGAGAAATGTAGATTAATTTTTCAAAGAAATTCGACTTAAAAGAATTATGTATATTTAAATATCATAGTAATAAACAAATATTTGTATTAGGTGAATAATTTTGCGTCTAATTATTTTTAGGACTGCAAAGGGTTAAATTGCATGCAGCTATAATTATTTTATACAAAATGGGTTTTAATGACTAAGTTCATTACACATTGAGAATATTTTCTATCAGCTAAAATCTTAATACTATATGTTGGATGTGTTATTAATGTATTATTGTAGGAGATCTATCACCAAAGCCTTTCAAAATTTGGCAGCACTAGTAAAAACTATTAGTTGATATAGATTTTGTTTAAGAAAATAATTCTGAAAATATCAGTTACAAAAGAAAATCTATTCCCTGGTTGGGTTTGAAATGCAGATAAAATTGAGCCTAAGGGTTCAATTAAAATCTACAGTAGAACAGCGTTTTGAAGAAGTGTCAATGATAAATATCAGCATAAACTGAGATTTTTAAAAAGTATATTTGAGTGTGGCAGATTCTAAACAAAAAGATAAAAACCTCGAGCAATGGATAAAGCATACTAAAGGTATGGCTACTTCTCACTCGGTCAAAGATCTTCAATATTAAAAGATATAACCTGATGCTCTTGGATTATTTTGTTGACTAATCAATGGTGGATCGTAGACTGACCAGTTAAGTTATAGATGTATAACAAATAATGAAAATCGACTTTTTCAAAACCAATTAAACTTTCAAAAATATTTTTTGATCCATCATAAAAAGAGTTTGTTAAAATATCAATATGTGGTAGCATTTGAAAGCTTATTTTTGTAATTCCTTACAAGCAATTTCGAAAAATTAACGTTGAAAAAAAATATTAATTCCGTCAACTAAGCAAAGTTTCGATCATCATCAGCAGAGATTGTGGATAATTGCACTTTTATTGTATTATTAATTTTATTGCATTATTGCGTTTGTAAAACATCTTAGTTGCCATTAACAAGATTATTGTTTTAACATGTTATTTGTTTTTTATAAACATGTTTTGATATTTATGATTAAGATATAAAGAAAGATCATTTGTCCCGAAAGATAATTATGTCTAATGGGTGTTTAGCGATAAATATCCTTTAGAAAAATATTAGTAAATATTTATCTTTAATATATAAAAAATTAGGATAGTTTTAAATAATAAGATTTATATTTTAGATATAATTACGTATGAAACGAGGTGAAAAATGTAGCTGCATATTTAGTTAATAGGATAGTTGAAAATATCAATTTGTAAAAAGGTATCTTAATTACACATTTTTATGAATATTTAGTGGAGCATCTCTCATTTTTAAGTTTTTTTTTAAATATAAATATTTGTATTATCACGGAATCTTCTAAATTGTAATTTTGAACAATAGAAACTTAAAGAAGGCGGTATGAAAATCTTTTTAATCGTTTATTCTTTGTCATCTCTTTGTTTGAAATCTGTCTATAAAATGTCGAATATCATTTTGAATTACATTATCATTGTACATTTGTTCAAATGAGACAAACACTTTTTGAAAACTATTTTATATAGAAAATACAATGTTTTTCATTTTTTTGCAAAAATTAGGATATTATTATTCCAGAAAAAGAAAAATGAAAGTTTACATTTGTTTAAAATTCTTTACTTTGTTTCAAGCAAATAAAAGAACATTTTTTGTTTGCTTAAGCAATTGATATTCGTCTATATAATTTCTTTATTAAAATTCCTAATCAAAATACATTTCTTCTTTCTATACTTTTTTTCTGTGATTATACTAAATTATAATAATGAAAATGGTGGCTGTTTCTATTAATTTTAATATTGTTTTCATTTTAATTCAGCTATTTTAGCATTTTTTGAAACAATATTAAGATTGTTAATAGTTTTCGTATGCACATCTCTGACTTTATTAACAATACGTTATACAAGAGGAACAGAATCTTTTCAAAAAGATGTGAATCTTATATCTTTATATATGAATGCTGATATTTTATATTATCGAGTAGATAATATAAGCCGGCTTGCTGGCACAGAGGTAGCGCATCTGCCTCGTGTTCTGGAGGTCCCGGGTTCGAGTCTCGGTTCGGGCATGGTTGTTCTTCTATGTGCTATCTGTGAGATGTGTGAATGTGCCCCCCTGTAAAAAGGGGTTGTGCAAGCGAATGTGGTGAGTGAGTAGCAAAGTCGTACTCTTGGCCCTAGTTGGCGCTACTCAAATACAAGAGACGCTTCATTCGGCTTAATCTGCGGCTGTGTTCAGCAGCGGGCTTGTTCATGACAAGTGCCATTTGACACAACAACAACACAGATAATATAAAATCTCCAAAACGCAAGCAAACGACTTTTCTACGCTAGCTAAAGTGAAAGATAATGGTAGATAATCTCAACTTTATACTTCATTTAAGGAACTAAACCATACTAGTCAAAATGACTCGAATCTTCCTAATTTAGAAAGATACAGAAATTATAGGAACATTTTAGAACAAATGATAAATAACAGAAAGGAAATCAAAAAATTTTGAGTAGATTCGAAATTGTCAACTGCCGCTTTCAGTTCAAGGCATTCTACCACTGAGTCTTTCAATCCGTGTCACGTTCGAACAAGTTTTTATCAATTGCAATCAACTTTTGAACTATCAATTGCAATCAACTGTTGAACTATCAATTGAACTATCAGTTGAACTATCAATTGCAATCCATTTTTTCCTACTACTAAGCGCTTTTAATCACAGACTATGAAAATTATCATATTTGCTATTGTTTACTTTTTTCAAAACCTGAAATTTTGGTTTACTTCTAGTTCCATCCGATGCTAAAAGCTTTTCCGAACAAAATCGTTGTTATTATTCAAATACGGTTTCCTTAAAATTCTTTAACGTCTTATAATTTAATATTACTTTATTCAGTTGTTTATATTAGTTACTAAAATAAAGTAGCCAAATGGCTTTGTATGTCAAAGTCATTTCCACGAAAACTTAAATCATCTCATCTTTATTACAAAGCTGTTTATTCTCCCATTTATAAAAAGCATCTCCGAAAGAAGTCCATTTCTTTACTCAGTGAGGCAGGTTGTAAAGAATTCCAATATTTATTGTTAGATCCTCTTTACTTCTAGTATTTACATTAACTATCGATGACAAAGGTTCATAATGCTTTCAATACATCAATGGATTTAAAAGCTTGCTTATAAGCTCAAAAATGAACGATCTAACTTGCTGGGGCCATCTTCGAATTGATTTGGATAAAACAAGATTTATTTGAATAAGTAAATTTTTTTCAACACGCACTTTTAAAAAAAAATTCTTCTCTCACTTTTCAACCTAACAAACCTAAATCTACAAACTGTTTGAATTTGTACTATACGATGATCTATTCATCTACACATGAAGAATTTGTAAATTTTCAGATTTCTCGTAGCAATTAAAACTCGTTTCGACTAGCTGTGATGAAATGAACTAGAAATCTCGTGACAAAATACCTGCGTGTTTCTATCTGAGACATATTATTAATTGAAGAGAAAGATAATGTAAATAAAAGATTAAAATGAAATCTGCTATGCATATTTCAATGTATCACGTCAGAACATCGTTTCTTGAACGGGCAAGCATCACGTGCTCGTGCAAGTTAAATTATGTTTTTATTCATTTTAATGATTTCATTTGAATGAGTCACTTTAGTATTGCAAACAATACAAAAAACTTTGTATCGGCTTTATTGTTTAAAAATATATCGCATTTCCTATTTATTTCATTTCGTATGATCACGTGTTGAAAATTACATTTTTCTAGGTTTTTAAAAAAAAAATATCTAAAAGTATGGAAATCTAAGTATTAAAATGCCGCACAAATGTAAAGATATTTTTGTAATTTCTTACAGTATTTACTAAGAAATTACATATATATTAATTATGTTTTTGATCTCGTTGTTTTTATTACTTGCATTTTTTGCTTGGTTTAAAAAATAACATTTTATTCCTAAAAGAACATTTTAGAAACTTTCAAACGCATGTGATTAGAAATTTTAATGCAATCTTCTTTTGTTTATCTTCTTTACTTTTAAAAATTTAACTTTAGAAGATATTAAAACAAAGTGCATCTGAGATGCTTATTTCATAAAATGTATTATGTCCGCATGTTTGTATTTACAAATCATACTTTAATATTTTTAATCCAATATTTTAAAAATTATTATACTATGCAAGCTTTGAACCTAAGAAAATTTGAAATCTAATTAAAGAAAGCCATTTTAATCTAAAACTGCATTGCGTCTTCAGTTGATAGTAATGCTTAATCAATAAAATCTTCCATCAAACCACTTATTCCATTAACAATTTGCAATCATGATTTTTTATTTATTTCTTGTTATACAAGACAATTCTGATTATGCTATTCTTCCATACCAATTAAAATACGTGTATGAGTTACTTATTTTATAAAATGTATCATCGATTACATGATTACCATTTCAAAATCATACTTGAAATTTTTAAAACTATTCTATCAGAGAAACTTTGAAGTATTAGAGCTTTAGAAACCTAATAAATGCTTGAAATACAAAAAATGAAAGGAGTTTAATATAAAACTGCATCTCATCATTTAATAGTAGTACTTAACCCTTAACCGGTTTATTTTCCTTACTATTTAATAAGATGCCACCTTCTATTTTGGGAATATTTTCTTATTTTGATTCAAATGGAAATCCATGGAATACTTGGCTTATCTACGTATTCGAAGTCCTTTTACTATTGAATTATAATTGCTATGAATGATTTTTTTGTTTACAACTATCAAAGTTCAATAAATCGATGCTTGTACGGCTTACGGGCTAACCGGTTGAAGGGTTAATCTTCAAAATCTGCAATCTAAACACTCATCCATTTAGCATATTGAGGGATAAGTAAGTTTTATTTTTCTCCTAAAATGCAAGTTAACTCAATCTATATAACACCTCGTTACAAATTATTTTGAAAAGAATTTATTAAATGAATTTTAAAGAAGTGAAAAGAAAAAGAAACGATATCGTTTCACTCAAAAACACAATGTATGAAAAATGACTAAAATACATTTAAAATGCATAAGAAATACACATTTTTATTCTTTTCATATTGTAAGTTAAATAAATAAATAAACAGAAAATTTCTGATTTCATCCTTCTTTGGGATTCTATAGTTCAGTAGATGTAAAAAATAAAGCAAAATTAATTAAATTCGAAATAAGTTTTAAAATATATTAAATTCAAAAATTCTACACAATGACTCCCCGTAAGAATCATTTTGAAAGAATTCAAAATGACTCTTTTTTTACTTTAAAAAATCCATTCATATTACTCTTTTTTAAAAGATCTTGTTTCACTCATTTTTGCTTAAAAGCGCACATCTCTCATTTTTGCTCAAGAGCACTCATTTTTACTTGAAAAAAAATCCATTTAATATCCATAAAATTCGCAATATTATTTATTTCCTTTTAATATACAAGATATTTAATTTAAAAGTTAAGCATATACTTTTTCATTCTAAGTTGACTCTAAAATTATGCAGAATCTTGTTGAAAAACATTGACAAGACGACCTGCTGACTGCAAGTGATAGCTGCGAGAAGTTAAGGACATATTCGGATCGTGGCTTCTCCTCCTTTACACGAAGT
>JAOUZG010025323.1:6117921-6139647 GCA_026289955.1 Argiope argentata
AGAGAGAAGTTATTCAGATACGCAGGAATGTGGAAGGGAAAAGAGTTAAGTTATTCAGATATTAGATAACAAATGGATTGCAGAACAAAAATGGAATTTGAAGAGGCTTTCCGGGGCTAACGAAGAAGGTTGATGTCAGTTGGGATCGAAGTCGGAAAGGAGGCCTGAGGAAGCGAGAAAACTGAGATAAATCTGGGTCTAAGATTGACCAAATAGATAGATGATGGAATAATATTGTATGCTTTTCGTATTTTTATTTTATGTGTATGCTGTGTCCCATGTTAATAAAATTTTGGAACTGAAACTGGATGTGACCACTGTCTCTACCACTCACATAAACGAAATTCCCCGTCATTACAAGGTGATGGCAGAAAAGTTATTATGAAACTTGCTACCTTATTATTTTCAGGATTCACAGGTCGTTAAAAGATTTGATAATACATATACATATCTAACACTCTCTTGAAAACATAGCTTTCTGCTTGAAATGTAATCCGATCGAAATTCTAACTTGCAGAACGATCTATTGTTTTACTTAAATTTCGCCGACTTGCTGGCACAGAGGTAGCGCTTCTTCCTCGTGTTCTGGAAGTCCCGGGTTCGAGTCCCGGTTCGGGCATGGTTGTTATTCTGTGTGCTATCTGTGAGATGTGTGAATGCGCCCCCACTGTAAAAAGGGCCTGTGCAAGCGAATGTGGTGAGTGTGTAGCAAAGTCGTACTCTTGGCCCTAGTTGGCGCTACTCAAATACAAGAGACGCTTCATTCGGCTTAAATCTGCTGCTGGGTTCAGCAGCGAGCTTGTCCATGACGAGTGCCATTTGGCACAACAACAACACACTTAAATTTCGATTCTCTAATAGCCATATGTTGTGTTTGTGACTCTAGGTTCTTATGTATGAATAGTTCTTCTTTGATATCTTACCTGAATTATAAGCTTATTTAAGGACATTTGATTCAGCCTCTACATTAATTATGAAATAATGTTGCGTTAATGAGTTATTCATATTTGACCTTGAAAATTAGCAATGATGTCCTTAATTTAATCATTCTGCATAATAATAGAATTTCTCAAATTCACTTTGTGTATAAATCCTTTGCCTTCAATGATAGGAAATAAATGAATCCTATTCAATTACCTCTTGTCTCTCCAAAAGTTTATCTTGCACTCAACAAGTTTTATTTCAAAGATTTATAATTTAATAACTCTATGTTTCGTATGTTGATCGCTTAGAATCGCATCAAATCCTAAGTGATTGTATATATTAAATATAAATATTTTAATTTCTAAGCTTTGTGGCTGCAGTATCGTCAGGAGTTGCAAGTACTAAATATATTAATATTAAACTATTAATGAAATTTGTGAAATTCCATGAAATGACGGAATAAAATTTTTCATCTGGGTATCTTTTTAGCAATTCGTTTCCGTAATTAACTGTAACTAAGCTAATTTTAAGAATAGCTCAATAACTCTGAAAGTAATGAATCATCCACTATATTTTTATAAAAAGAATTTCTAAAATATTTTTATTCTCATTATATGCGAAATCAAAATGTACCTGCGATTTTAAACTCTGAAGTATAAAATGAATCTCTTTTCATATGTTACTGAAAGCGAAATTCACTTCATGTGTTCCTTTTATCTGACATGTTCTCTATGCTGTATCTCCTTCTTCATTTATTTGTAATGAAAAATAAATTATGAGATTTTCTGAAATCAAGGAGAGCCTCAGAGGTTACAAAGATGAAAACCTTAGTTGCTATTCCCTTAAGATCTATGTAAATATTTCTAAATTTTTAAAGGCCAATTTTATTTTTATAGAATTCTAAGTAATCTTGGTTTTAGATTCGGATACATTTCTACATACAATCGTAATTTTTTTTTAATAAACAGGTATTTATGATGTACAGAAACAACACATGTATTAAAATTATTTATATTTGTAAATTTAATATCATTATAAAAATAAGAGTATTTCCTTAATATAACGACTTAGCCACGAAAGAGAGTTTTACTTTTAAAATATTAAAAATAAATGCAATAATAAATAAAGTAAATCTAACAAGTAAGTAAAAGTGGCATTCTTTAAAAATGATTTGTAGAATTAACAATTGTAAATAGAGAAATTAATTTTTAAAAGATTTGATGATTACAAAATAAGGCAAATGACTAAGAAATTTACTTATTTATTCAATTAAATTATTTAGTATATAAAACATTTCTTTCATTTAAAACATGTTTTATGCTGAATATAATCATATTCAATTGAATATAATATTTGAATATATAATAATATTTGTATCAATTAATATAATATTTGAATCACTTAATGCTTATCTTCATACAGACATATTATTTGTTTCAGATTTATTTGAAAATACAATTTAAAAGCAAAATAATTTTCGCCATTAATATTCCTCCATACAATTCAGGAAACTACATAAATGTAATTTCTACATCCTCTAAATCTATTCCATTATAAAAAATTCATATTTTAGTTATTTTCTTAAATTTATGTCATAAATTTAAGAAAATAACTAAAATATGAATTTTTTAACTAAATTGTATTAGTATTTGCATTATCTTTATAGAATTAATAAAGAAAGAGATTAAATTGAAATCTGATGTCCATATTTCAATGTATCATATCAGAACATAATTTCTTGAACGGCCAAACATCACTTGCTCGTGCAAGTTAAATTATATTTTTATTCATTTTAATTGTTACATTGAATGAGTCACTTTAGTACTGCAAACGATCCAAAAAATTTTGTCTCGCATTTATTGTTTAAAAAAATATATAGCATTTCCTATTTATTTCATTTCACATAACCATGCATTCAAAATGATATTTTTTTAGGTTTTATTTGCTATTGTCATTAACTTATTTTTTAAATAATTTTGTAAATGTGATGGCAACGCGTTATTAGACGCTGATTTTTTGAGATGCTCGTCCAGATGATAAAAAAAATTATATTTCTCTCATGGATTTTTGTTGACGCTAAAAACATTGTCCCTAAAACAACATTGTGCTCTGACATGATAATATACCGCAAACAGACGCAACTCTCCTTGTTATTAATTTCATCAGAATACAATATCGAATTTTTTTTTCTAGTTATGAACTACATAAAAATATTAAAAGGGATATTTATTAACTGCTACTTAAGAAATTTAAATTTGGTTATTTTTATGGTCCACTTTCTTCGAAATCCCCATATGCATTTCGTAATGCCAGTCGGCAGGATTTACATTCTTAACGTTTACTGCGGAAGACGTAAAAATAAACAAAAAGAAAGACATTCGGCTTATATACAAGCAAGTTATTTTTAATAGTTAAATCATGGCAATTTTTATACAAAAAATCTATATTATAGGGGGATTTGATGAAAATGAGCATTGAATCAATAAAATAATTAAAAAATTATATAAATACTAAAAAAATTAGTTTTTGTTTTTATTTTAGGCATTTATTGTGTAATTGTGTATTATTAGTGTTATTGTGTATTATTAGTAATCCTACATAATTCAAATTGTTAATGAAAATTGTTCCACCCTTTTTATAATAGTCAACTGCTATTAATTAACTGCTACTGCTTTTTAATTAAATTAAGAAACTTCTTTCTAATAAATTAAGAAATAGGTAGTAATTATCTATTAATTGTTTAAACTCACGTTTTTCTTTCAAATGTATCATGACTATCTCTGATTATTCGTCTGTTTCCTTTTATAAAAAAATTCAGAAATGTCTGTAAGAATAGATTGGAATATACTACTGGTAGCTAATATCGATATAATAGTACTTAAAAGCCTTATTTTTTTAACATGGTAGTATCATTTCTTTAAATTCATTTGTGAAAAAGCATTGGATATTTTTAGAGAATTCTTTTTAGTGTGAATTGCAATACCTTTACTCTCCTCATTCTATTTATTTTTTTTTTATTTCAAAATCTTTTATTAAAAGAATAATGTATGTTTTACTAATCTCGGAAAACTTTTATTATATTGTTTTTACTGAAAAAATCGTAAGTATTCAGGGTTTTTCTATTTTTAATCAAATGGAATCATTTTACAAATATTGTACAGTAAAATATTATATTACTTAATTTCATAAATATATTAAGAAATTTTTTTAAAGAAAATCAGATATAAACGAAAAATTATGACCTAAGTAATTTGTATGATGCCAATTTTGAGAACTCGCATCAAGTGATTCCTTTTTTTACTGTAAAAAAGCAGATTTGCTGTTTATATTATAAATTCTGAGTTATTACTATTTTAAAAAAAGTAAAATCATGTGCGAGCTTGAATATGTGTTTGTATGTATGCATATGTTGCTGCTGTGTAGAAAATGTCGTTAGTATTATTAATTTTGGTACAAATATGATTTCAAAAATAGGCCTATGGGCCTCGAGCTGATTTTTTTCGACATTTTAATTAATAAAAAAATAAACAGAATTTCTTTTCTTTTTTTTCCCATTTCAAAAATTATTACAGCACAAAAGTATTTTATATGGTCTTAAAGTTTAGATTTTATCTTTTAATTGATACTTTTTTGTCGTCCATAGTTTTAAATTTTAAAACAATATTTAAAAAATATTTTAATCATACTTTACCAAAAGTGAAATAAAAAATTTTCATTACCACTATTAATATTTGTGTCTTTTTTCTTATTATTGGTATTCAAGTTATGGAAATTCGATTTATTTGTCCATATTGAGTAAGCTTCAATGTAAGCTTTAATAAAAAAAATGTGTAATTTTGTAGTATTTACTACTGAATGTAACGTGAGAATTGAGTTAAGATGAATATTATTTAAAGCAAATCCAATTTAATTATTGGTTTCTCCTAAATATTTGGGTGAATAAGTACATAAACAGAAAATTACGTAAATTAATGGAGCAAAAAACATAATGTTGTAAGTTTTCGGAATTATCACTCGTTATAAAAATATCAAAATTTGAAGTTTATAAATATATCGCTGGGGGTTCATTAAGGCGATATTATACAAAGTATTTAATTGAAATCATCAGTGGATTAGTCCAACTAGTCACCAAAAATAGCTAGTAATGAATAAATGCAATATTTTTTATCAATGCCTCGGTTTTTTAAGTACGAGTCTATCTTATTATTCTAAGAAAAATAACAATAAATAAGATCCACTCTAAAATATTCATTTTCAAAAATGAATAATTAAGTTTTACACGTAAAGTTATGCATATTAATGTAAAAGAAAACCCAGGACTTCAAGCATCTCAAAATTCATAGGAGTCGCAATGCAAAAGAATGTTATATTTATGAAAATCATTAATAATATAATAAAGTGGAACATAGCTATAAAAAGGATATAGAGATAAAGTTACTTCCAGTTACAGTCCGCTTTGATCATTTTCTAAAATCGGCTGCACGTATATTCCATTTCTTTTTTTTTCAAACTGAATACCTGATTGAATGCAGAATTTGAATTTTACAGCTGCCATCGAGTATTATAGAGTTCATCTCGATTTCAATTACGAAAGGAGTAATTGAATTTTTCAAAACTGCGAGATATTCCTCTGACTTTCTTTAATTTTCCTTGCTTATGATTATATTTCTATTTTCTAAGGATTAAAAAACCAAGCAGCGCGAATAAAGTCGAGTTATTTCGATAAAGTTGTGAGTACGATATAAACAATTTGACTAACTTCGATAAGAAACAAAATTTATGCTTTAATTATAAGCAGTGCAATATTTCCAGATAAAATATTTTTCGTATATATGCTTTCCTTTTAAGTGATTTTATAACTTTCTAATCTCGTTTTATGATGGTAAATTGTGAGGAAAGGGCATGGTGCAGAACGGATTTGTTTTCTAAGTTAGAGTTAGCACTTATGTTATTAAAGTTTCCATTGATTTCCACATCAGAATTAGATGAAAACTTTCGAAAAGATTAGGGATCGCATCATTGGAGGTATAATAAATAATAGATATTGAATGAAAGGATACAATAATAATAATTATAATAAATGAAGCAATCATTTGTTATGATTGCTTCATTTATTTTCAGTTTTGTAGAAAATAATACACTCTAAAACAGAATAATAAACACACCAAGAAAGAGTTGCCCGATTGAGAAGAAAATTTGTGGATAGGAAGGCAATGTACAGAATAGTAAATGATAAAAATCTCAGAATGATTGGATTATATATTTCAAAATTACAGCCACAAGTTCAGTTAGGTGTTAACACGCCTCTAGCTTGGATACAAGAAACCACACGGCGTGGGTTAAACCAATAAAGCTTCCGGATAGTCTCATGCGGTTTTCCCTGCCAAATTCACTCCAATTGTCAAACGAGGTCATCAACATTACGTTGAAGATGAAATCGCCTTCCCATCATATCCCAGACATGCTCGATGGGAGAGAGATCTGGCAGGCCATGGAAGTGTTTGACAAGCTTGCAGACAGTTCACAGCACCACGCGCCGTATGTGGTGTGACATTCTCCTGCTGAAAAAAACAGCCGAGGGTATTGCAAAAGGAACGGCATCAAAACAGGTCTTAGGATGTCGTCGGCGTACATTGTGCAGTAACTGTACCTTTAATGACAACCAAAGGGGTCTGGATATCAAAGGAAATGGCACCCCAGACCATAATGCCTTGTTCAGGGCCGATGTGGCGTGCAAATAGTAACAGCAGAATCCAATCATGGGTGTCTCCAAACACATCTTCGATGATTGTCAGAACGCAGTTGGAAATGGGATTCGCCGCTAAAGACTATACGTCCCCCGTCGGCATCATTCAGGAAATAAAAGAAAATTTTAGAAATAAAATATGGGATAAATTAAAATATAAAAATTAGGAAAGATTATTAAGATTACAATTAGATGAAGAGGTATCATTACACACGCACGCACACACAAACACATATATTTATATATAGAAGAGACCGAGATAAAATGAAGAATGATATATTTTAAGTTGACTGTTCTGCTGTGGTCGTTCATTATTTTTGAATGACCTTTCATTTTCAAGGGTTTGATGAAACAGGTATAAGTTTTGCTACTTTTTTATTATAGATGACTACTTATATAATAAACTTTTTTATAATTATACTTGATAGGTAATTTAATTTAAAAAAAAGAAAAGTCTTTTAGCGTTTATAAAAAGGATTAGACGATCCGGGTCAGTTGAAAATCTCATTTAGTTTTTGTTTTCTTTTTGGACTATATATGCAATTAATGTCAAAAAATTTTTGCTCAAAATATTGCATAGAATTTCCATTTCTATCATATATTATATCTATAAAAACATATAAATCCTGATATTCATTTATCTCCTCTTTTTAATGTATTCTATATTCAAAGGAAACATATTATTATGAAATATCTTGCGTCCCATTCAGTAACTATATAATAGAATATAGAGAAGATAAACTTCTTTTTAGTTTAATGAAAATCGATTTGCAATAGTCTGATTTATACCTATACAATTTTTCACATCATAATATATAGCATCAAAAATAAATATAAAATATCACCTTAATACCATGATTAAGTCATGTTACGTTAATACATAAAATGCGAAAAGATCATCTTTAATATAATAGTTCAAAATATTATACTTTGAATTATGTGAATTTTTTCTGTGGATTTTATTGGAGCTACATGCAACTATATCACAAGAAAAGTACAGGCAATTTTTAAATAAAAAAATGCCTTCTTTAGATTAAAATGCAAATGCCTATTTTGTTTGTCATAACTCCAATAATAATTGAACTAAAATCAAATACTGGTGAGATAAAAAAATTATTTAACATTAATACTAAAAGAAAAAATGATTAAATTAATCATTTTTAATTTGTAATTTCAGTCATCCTTAGGTATGGTGCAAAAAGAAAAAAAAGAATAAACGCGAATTATATTTTACTAATTTGTAAATATTTGTAATTTGTAAATATTGTAATTTTTGTACCAAAAACAAACAAACAAACACGGTGAAGATATATAAACGGAGATAATGACTGAAAACAAAATGCGAATCAAAATCAGAAATTGGAATTCAATATTTATTAGGCAAATTATTAAATATAATGAATAATAATTGGATTCCTTTGCAAGGAAAGGAATATTTTTGTTTCTCATTTCTGTAACATGTTTTCAAAAAATTTCTTGGTATGAAGAATATATCTTTGAATTTATTTCCAGAATCTTTGAACATTACATCTGCATAATCTAGTTTCTAATAAGTTTGAAGAATTTTATTCTTAATATTTTATCCATTCTAATTCGATCGAATATTTTATTAATATTTCTGAATAATCTGGTAATCTTCATTTGACATCATCCCAGTACTTCCAGGAAATTCATCGATTAGTGGTTCCTGGTACGGAGAAAATCCTCTTAAGACAAATTAGCTTACAAATATATTTCAACGATAAATGCATATTCATTATTCTCGCACAATAAATAGTTGATGCTTATCATGGTTTATAGTGAAGATGCAAATTATAAAATGTTAATTTTGTTTTTGCCAAGTCACAAGTAAAAGTAAACAGATTTGAATGGGAGTTGAAAACAAACATGCGGTCTATGCAAATATCACATTTCTGAGAAATCGTAAACAATTTTGTCTGAAATTAAAGAATATTTATTAATAAATTTCACATATCAAATATTTATTTTGGAAAACTTCACTGCAAATTTTAAGTTTATGGACTTTAATCTCTAATCCATTTTCGCTCATTTTTAAGAAAAAGTTCAAATTAACGAAAAATTAGTTTTTTTGTTTGTTTGTTATTCCCAACTTATTTATTATCATGTGATGGCATATAGTTGTTTTGGTTAGGAGGATCTGATTTCTGTGAAATTTACAGCTAAAAAATATTTTACCAACTTTTACCAGAATTGCATTATTATCATGCATGATTCTTTGAAAGCAGATGCATTTTTAAAAGGCTGACAAAGAACTATAACATAACTGTTATTTCTTCTCAAAATCGGTCGAGGCCCAAAACTTTGTTTGCCAGCTAGAAAAAATGAAAATTAAAAAAAAATCACCTATATATATATATATATATATATATATATATATATATATATATATATATATATATATATATATATATATATATATATATATATAAATTAGTTGAAAGCAGAAGGTGGTTTAGAAGACATAGATGGCACTTTTTAAGTCCGTTTTATTCCATCACGGGACGCAGGCATTATGTACAAGCAAAAGCGACGGGCAGAAGGACGGAAAACTGAAGCACAAAAAGGGAGGGAAATCATTATCCCTAGTATTAATACCATAAATTTTTTATAGGGAAAATATATTTCAATAGTTCTTATATACAATAATATTTATATTTTGATTTCCACGACATAGGCTTAACAGGTAAGGAAAACACAGGGATCCTTTTAATAGAATATGGTTGGCTGGACAATTTTCATCCTCTTATTTGGAGCGTGGCAAACACATGGTTTATAGCTTATTCAGCAACTTCATAAAGCTTCTGTTAAATCAATTAGCTAGAAACAACTGGAATGGATCAGGAAATAAGAGAATATTTTTCGAATGAAGTTATTATAGGATAACCTAAATTGAAAGTGAGGATATAAAGTTGGATTTAAATTAAGAGTTTAAAATAGCATTACACACACACACACACACAATATATATATATATATATATATATATATATATATATATATATATATATATAAGAAGAATAGAGACCGATCGAGAAGTCTTCTAATTGTTTCAAACCATTTTAAATAGGTTAATGACTTAAAACAATTAAGATAAATAATGTTCTCACATCATAACTTGGAATTTACGGTCGAAGATTTCTTTTTCTTTTTTTCCTACATTGCTTCTTCGCTCTTGATTCTTTGAAATAGAACAGTTATAATTATAAGAATATATAACAAATACAGGAAAGTGAAAAAAAGAGGGCAGAAGAAGGTGTAAATAGACAAAGTAGTTTTTTTTTTTTTTTTGTAAAATTAACAGCGTTGATTTAGCACATGAGTGATCTGAAGATTTTTCTCAAAACAAATTTGCTCATGTTTTCTAAGATGTGGCACTAAATAGCCAATCTAGATTGTTTTGGAATGCCACAAGGAATGATTATCTTAGCTTTATAATTTTTTACTCTTCCTTAGTTAAGAAAGTAATATAACATTTATTGTGCTCTTTTAAAATGATATGCTAATTACCCTTGGGAGAGTCCATTTTTGACGCAATTAAAAATGTGCCATGTACATTGGTAGTGTGCTCTGCACTTGCCAGAATTCTAAATTGAATCTTATGCCTCTTAAGCTGGACAAGTATAATTTATTCTGATCCAAAAGTATTGTAAAGAATAGGAGGGATCCATCCTAGGTTGCATTTCACTTTGATTAAATATAGTTTGTATAAAATAAATTAAGTTGTAACCATTAAACCTAAAGGATGAGGCTGATAAAATCATATATGTAATAAAGGAATATATGAAAACAATAAGTAAAACTACAATTTTACAATTGTGTTTGCTGACCTGCTAGCAGAAGGGTAATGCTTCTTCCCTGTGTTATAGGAGTACTGGTTCGAGTCCCGGTTTGGGCTTGGTTTTTCTTCTTCTATTTTTTCTGTGAGATATGTGAATGGGCACCCCAGTAAAACGGATCTGTATAGGTAAATGTGATACGTAAGTAGCTAAGACGTACCCTTAGCTGAAAATTTCTGACTGTGTCAGAAAGCTTGCTCATGGCAAATGCCATTAGAAACAACAGCACAATTTTATACTTATTACTTTGAATTCAGCTCGTTTCACATAAGTAATTATGAAATTTTGAAATCGAATTTTTAACTTCTTTTTAATGCTTTGAATTTCCGAAATTTTGTAAAATTGTATTTTGAATGCCCAATTATATATATATAGAGAGAGAGAGAGTTTTCAGAACTTAATTGTCGGTTAAATTCTTAATCGAATTAAATTTTGAGTTCATATCACACATTGTTAATGTCAGAAAATGGATTTCGAAATTTCACTATAAGTATTAAAAAAATTAATAAATCAATTATTAAAAATTGAAAATGTTCAAAATTCCTTTTTTACTTGCTCATAAAGCTATGTTTCAAAATTATCTGACAAATTTTTATATTAAGTATTAAATTTTAGACTTTTGAAATATTATAACGATCTTTTAGTTGAATTTAGTAATTATACTTTAAATGCAAACATGAATTCTGACAAAATAAAAGTTGATTTAAAATTTGCAGATGAAATCCCAACTAGTTTATGTAACTTTTTAAATTTTGTATCAAAATACAGAAATAACTAATTAAAAAAAACTATATCAGAAATGATTTATCAATGCATCCAGTCACCCAAAGGGTGAAAGAGAGCGTCTGAGTCATTTTAAAGCATATTAACATTTCTCAATTACAATCTCAGTGGATTTTTAAATAGAATCTATTTACAAAACACTGAAGTACAACCTTAAGCATTTTGAATAGTTTTCGAAAACACTTATAGAAATATTATTGCATTTTTATATATGCTATGTTGAGGAATATTCATAAAATTACATATTTTTATATAGGAAATTAAAATTACATATTTTTATTGCAATATTCCTCTTCACTATTTACTTTTCTTACAATTCCTAATATTGCTTTGATTTAAGATTATTTATTGTTATATATATCGTAATTCAAGAGTAAGTTTTTGTTCCCTATCAAATAATGAAATTCAGTAATTTCAAAATCATCGTAGTGTAACTAGTAGAGCGCAAAGTTTCCATTAGCTTCATAAATTAGATAATGCATGATAATGCATGAAAATAATAAATTAGATAATGAATTTATAATGCATGAAAAATTTTCAAAACAAACATATACCCAAAGAGTTCTTTGAAGATCAGGATGTCAGGAGGATTGAAGATAAAAAGGCCGGAACTTACTATCAATATATTATGTATACATTTTATATTATTATTATTATATCAAGAACACCATATTAATGTCAATAAATTTGAAAAATTAATTTGAAATGTTATAAAAAGAATAAGTTATGTGATTTCAAAAAATATATATATACAGATAAATTCTAGTTCATCGAAACAAATCAATTATATGCCATATCTAACTTGAAATTGACTTTAAAGGTATATTGGCAATTGGATTAGTGCATTAGAGATAATTTCTATGCAAGTATTGTTACTTGTTGCCATTTCTCTCAAAAAAGTATTGTAATATAAATATTTTGGAGATATAAAATTCCAAAACTTCGCTCTCTAAACGAACAAATACTTTGGACGCATTATTTTACTTCTTTTTTTATGGTAATTAATTTGTTTACCAGGTAATTAACTCACATTTGATTCGTTTTGCTTTGAAATATTTTGTCAATTTAAAACGAATTGAATATTTAATATGAACAGGTTAATATGAGTTAAGAATTTTTAAAAAATCAACTTCTAAAGAATTATCATACTAACTAAATATTAAAACAGCTCAAAAATTTATTATAATTTAAATAATAATGTCAATCTCTATAATTCATTTTAGTATTCTTCAGAATTTTTCAACCTATTTTTTCACAAAAAATTAAATTTAAATACTAAAAAGTTAAAAAGCACCATCACAGTTTAGTAATAATGACAGGCGATATTTTTAATGTTTTTTCCTATCAAGTATTTCAGTTTCCGAATTATAATTTTCTTTTGTTATGTATATCCAAAATTATTTATATAAAAAAATCGTCTTTTAATGAAAATTTTTTGTCCTTAAAATAAATTTCATTTAAATAAATACGGAGCACAATTTAAAGGAAATTTTATTAAAAATAAAAATAAACTACTACATTTACTATAAGAAATATAAGAAAAGAATTTTTTATTCTATTCCGAATAAAAACCAAACGCTCTTCGCCAATAAGCTGGAGTCACGTCTAATTCTTGTCCCGCAGAGCTTTTCGAGCTTCCCTGGGGAGACAGCTACAGCGAGAACAATTACTGTTCCGGAGCAAAGCAAGGGCGCCCCCAGGGCCCTGCGTGTGCGTGCGTTAAAAGGTGGGGTAATGAACCATGACACTGAGAGTAACGGACCACTTAATTCTCCGTGGAATTCCGCAACCATGAAACAAACAAATGTACCACAGTGACTATTTAAAGAGAGAGAAAGATAAAATCTGTAGAATCTTTCAGAATTCTATGATTTTAACCGTGATCAAACTTTTAAAACTTTCTCTCTTCGGTCCAAAGTTAAAATTCCGGTGTTATCTTTTTTTAAAAAAAAGGGTTCGAAAAGGGAAATGTTTTATAAGAATCAAGCTTTTAGGCTAGTGAATGGCGCAAGTGTTTATTTCCATATGTATTTGAATATTGATGAGAACAACTTAGAATTCTCTTTAATGGAATTCTAAACGAAAACTATATCGAATAAATCTGTTAATTATGTAAATAACAACACTCTTTCATTGTTATTTAACATTAATGAAAGAATATTTCTTAGATAGAGCATTTTGGCAAAAGATTAATAAAACTTATCTTTTTAGCAGTGTATTAAATTATCGGCTTACATTTAAAATCTATTTTTGACCGAAAAAACGATTTTTTTGTTTTGATTGAAAGCTTTCATCTATTATATATTGTATATTTTCGCCGGCTTTTTGGCACAGAGTTAATGTGTCTTCCTTGTGTTCTGGGAGTTCCAGGTTTGAATCCCGGTTAGGGCATGGTTGTTCTTCTGTGTTCTATCTGTAAGGTGTGTGAATGTGACCCCCTGTAAAAAAGGGACTGTGCAACTAAATGTGGTGAGTGTATAGCTAAGTCGTACTCTTGACCCTAGTTGGCACTACTTCAAAAACAAGAGACGCTCCTTTCGGCTTAAATCTACTGCTGGGGGTTTGACCACGGCAAGTGCCATAAGTAATAACAACACTTTTACATGGATTATTTGCATTTTTTATGTTTAATATTTATATGTTTATACATGTATTATTTTATTTATTTATGTTTACGATGATTAGAAATATAATTAAATGCATTTTGGTAGCTGAATAGTTCGAAATGGAACAGTAAACTTTATTTTAAATATTTTATCCATCTTTATTTTTGATTATTTAAAAACTATTTACTTTCTTATTTAATTTTTTCACTGTATAGTGAAAAGTATTTAGGAAGTAAAAGAACTTCTTTGTTTTTGATAACATTGCAGCAAATTGAAAAAACTCTGAGACATTAAAGTATTATAATTTTCCCCTGAATATGTATTTTCTAACAATGAAAAGTTTTTAAATGATATTTGTAACAAAACTTAATTGGTAATAATATATCTCGATTTAGTAATCTGTATTATGAAGATCAAAAACATAAGAATTAGAGAAATTTGTATAAAACATTCTAATCGCTTCTTTTCAGTTAAATTTTCAAAACAGTAAAGAAATAAGACTGAAAGAAGTTGAAATTTTTATTGTTAACAAATACAATATTTTTATACATTTTGCATTTTCTTTTCCTTGGGTAAATTTAATTTCTCAATATATCTAACTACATACATTCTTTAAAAGGAAAAGATTGAGATGTGAAGCCCTTAACCATACTTCAAATCTATACGAAACATTTTTAATTCAATTCCTCTAGTTTCCTTTCTGACGGTCTTTCAGCTCCAATTAAACTTTTTCATATGAAAATTCGTGGATTATTAATATGGCATACGTAACTTACAGATAATAGGCTGGGTTATGAAAAAGATTCATTAGATACATATTTCGTATAAGATTCTTCTTAGGTTGTAATCCTGCTTATGGAAATAATTTTTGAAACTTTAAATAGACTTTTTATGATTTCTTCATGATGCTTTACGTTGCCAGTATTTAAAATAAGCCAAGATTTATAAGTAAAATATATTTAAATTTTTGATTTTTTATTGTTATTTTTTAAAAGATTTTTTCCATTCAATTATTTATGTATTAAATAATTAACCACATGTGACATAAAAGAAAATTTTCAATAAAAAAATTAAATTATGCAAATATAATATTTTACAAATACATTTTATTTAAAAATTATAGATAAAAAATAAAATGTGACCATTTTTATCATGTCAGAACATGATGTTGCTTTGGGGATGAGGTTCTTGGAATCAACAAAAATTGGTAGGTGAAAAATAAAAAAAAATATTATCTGCACGCGCATTTCAAAAAATCTGCATTTAATAATGCATTGCCACCGCATTCACCAAGGCTTTGATTTTAAAAAAAGTTGATAACTACAGAAAATAAAAACTAGAAAAATGTCATTTTAAGTACGTGATTATAGGAAATGAAATAAATAGGAAATGCTATATTTTTTAAAACAATAAATGCGAGACAACGTTTTATTGGATCATTTGCAATACTAAAGTGACTCATTCAATGAAACAATTAAAATGAATAAAAATATAATTTAACTCGCACGAGCACGTGGTGCTTGACCGTTCAAGAAATTATGTTCTGATATGATACACTGAAATATGCATAACAGATTTCATTTAAATCTTTATTTCCAAACTGTTATCCATTGGCTATAGTAAAAATAAAACCTGTGTTTCAAAAATAAAGATTCTGTCGGACATGATTAACAACACTGAGGAAAAAAGACGAAAATAAGATTTTAGAAAAATGAACAATAAATGATTCTATGATCTTAAAAAGTTCATTTATCAAAAGAACTAAAAACCGTATGCGCATGAAAAAGAAACCAAAAGGTATTTTATAAACAAATCTTTTCAATTTATTTCTAGAAATATAGAGACGCTTTTATTTTTATTTCATTTTTCAAAACTTTAAACTCATGCGAAAAAGAAATTAAGAGAAAATTTACAGAAACACTTAGCAACAAGCAAGCATTACATAACAATAGAAATATTTTCTTCTATCGTTAATAATAAATAACATATATATTGTCATTTATAAACGAAGGATTTTGGGGAAAAACGTTACTTTTTTATTTGTATTGATTGATTTCTTGCTTATAAACATAGAATCTTGTAATAGGTTTTACAAAGCCTGTTCGTGTATTAGAGATATGAAATTTTAATTAAACACGTACATATGATGTGAATCTCGATAAAAATGCTTTATAAGTATTTCAGAACTATATATGAATTAATTTTTAATTAAAATTTGATATCAGAAAAATTAAAATGCCCTCTGGAGTTGGAAGACATTGACAAAAATAGGTAATTGAGACTCCAACTAATAAAACGTATAATATTAATAATATATAATAAATATGAAATCCTGTATTTACTTAATTTTTTTAACATAATTAGTAGCAATGAAATTCAACAAAATGTAAATGTTTTATTCTTCTTAAAATGGTACACATTTTTAAGATAAAAATAATAAATAAAACAAATCTAAGTTTTACTCTAAACTTTTATTTTTCTTAAAATTAATCAGGTTAATTTTAAATCGTTATTCCTTTCAGAAAATATAAACCTAATGCATAAATCGTTCTTCTTGCAGAGGAAAGTTTTTATTATTTTTGTATTTATTTTTATTGTTGTAAAAATTATGAAAATGAATGGATTCATTATTTTCTCTCATGTCGAACGATATCTGAAATGATAAAAAATACACCATGTAATTATCTATTTTATCTTATTTTACTTTAAAGTGTTAATACTAAATTTATGACAATTACCGAATACCACTTAATATTTTGAAGAATAATCGAATTTAAATTTGAATAGTGATATTTAAAATATAACTCATCAGTATTAACATAAAATCAAATACTTAAAATTAATTAATATATACTTGAAATTAATAAATAATAAATTAAAAGTAATGAAATTAATTATTATTAGTTATTATTTATTAATAATAACAAATGATTAACAATTAATAATATAAAATTAATAAATAATCAACTACTTAAAATTAATAAATTAAATAAATCCCTAAGAATCGCACACAAATTTTGTTTTTTTGATGTAGAAAAGTTTACAAAACATGTGTTTGATGGATTTTTTTTGTCAAGTTATGAATGCATAACATGACTTGATATTTGTTCTTATTCATAACTTGATTTGAATATTTGTCAATAGGTTTTTTTATTATTTCATTAATTTCATTCAAATTGTTGCTTTGTTCTTTATATTGACCGGAAAAATCTGTAGCTTTAGCCAAAGTAAAACTAAACAATATAAAAAAGTAAATTTTCATAACGATTTCTGCATTTTTTCATTACAAGACATTTCAAGTAGAATTACAAACAAGACTTTTACACAAAATTATTAATCTGTTTAGTTAATTTTTTACTAAAATTTTAAAGAATAGTTCGAAAACTAAGCACCCATTCCCATGTTTTTAAAATATTATTTTCAACTAGCTTTTAAATTTAAATAGTCTTTGACATGTGTGTTTTCTTACATCATTACATTACGGCATGAGCAGTTGTCACTCCTTCTAAATAATGGAAATTTTAAAAATCAATTTATTGCTTTATTATCGAAGTAACAAATCGAGGTAGTAATGATTACAGTTGTTGTAATAGTTTCATCTAAGAAAAGTACGTAGTATACATTAATTGTTTTATAAAAACGGTTCTTTTTTGTTTAAGCTTATATGGATATTGATAAATCCAATTTATACTATGGTAAATTTTTGGCGTATGATACCCTCAGCTGAATTTATCTGCCTAGAAGTGTATCAATGTAGCAATTATTACTATCGTTGTTACAGATACTACCAATTAAGAACTAACCCCGTTCCACCTAGGCATCTAGGTAAAATTGATTGATCATTGATGCAACAGATTGAGGACTGAACCTAAGGTAGAGCTTAGTTACCATTACCGACCACTATACAACTCCTCTGTAGGACTTATTGCTTGTTATATGAATGAAAAAGTATCCACATTTCTTGATGTAAAATGACTTAATGCTTAATAGAACCTGCACAAGTGCATGATCGTAATTATATCCTTCCAGCAGTCAATAATGGAAGAGAGTCTATTATGGTACGTTCAGATGTATTGTGGTTTTCTGGTGGTCCAACAGTAACTATGAAAGGTTAGATATTTGAGTAGAAATGAAGTTTACACTGACCAGATCCATCTTAAGTTCGAAAATTTGATTCCTGTAGGAGATGGAATTTTCCAGAATGATAATGCTCCAATTTCACCAGTGCGACTTAGCCAATCATGGCTTGATAAATAAGAGGATGAAGTGAAGCATCATTCTTGTCATGAATAACCATTATAAATTGAAGCATTATAGTCGACTTTAAGGCTTTAGATACAGACTGTACATCCTACACTGATATCTCTCTGGGAATTTCCCAATTATTTTCATGAAGATTTGTTTCAATATTTCTTTAAATATATTTCTTTTATTATTAGTACTCAATATTTCTTTTATTAGTCGTACTTGTATTATTAGATTACCAGATAAATCCTGCTACTTTAATTGCTAAAAATTATCCTTCTCCTCACTAACCCTGCTGCCGTGTACATTTTGAAAACACACACGCTGTGTTCAGGTCCAAGTGGATCCAATGTTTTTTATTTCAATTACTAACAATATTTTCAATTTCCTTTTTGAGCAAAATTAATAAATTTCTTTTTGTCTTTAGGAAATTATTCGAGGTAAAATGTGGCATACTTATACATATTTATCCACATTAAATTCAAGAAAATAAAAATAAAAGAAAATTTTAAGAAACTTCCATTTCCAAAATAAATCTAAATTAAAGTAATATTAGGTAAGTTTCGTTACATTTATCAGATATGTTCAATATTTAAAAATATATTAATTGGAAGGCGTTGACATTTATATTTCTCTCTATATTTATGTCATTATAAGGACAATGTTACCTGCTTATGTTTATATTAATAATTTAGTAAAATTCTTCCTACTGAACAAATGTTGAAATGATTTTATTCATACATAATTCAAATGCGACTTATATATGTATTTACCACACTTCATGCATGCATTTTTAAATTTGTTATCAGACATACTGAAATAGCAGCGTCCTCTTTTCTGGCTGTATGTTTCTGTAGTAGAATTTCCAAAACATTTGAAGTCTGTACTTTTCAATAATTCAGCTGCCATTTCTTGAAGTATGACACATCTCTTCTACAAATATGGTTTTGTATTAATGGCTTAACAAGAGCAACAATAAAAGTTAGCCATCTTCTCTGGGAACTGGGTTTCTAACTAGCATTTGTTGTCAAGAATTGTATTTGAAAATTAACCGCTAATTTATCAAGAATATTTAAAGATGCAATAACTAAATACCTTTTGTTTTTTTTTCTGCAAGGATTCTCTGAAATAGTTATATCTAAGATATTTATAATACTTTTTTTAAATAATTATAATTAAGATTTCATGACTTTTTTCATATTTTGAATTATCAACTCTTTTTCAGAATGCCGATTCTGTATTTTAAAAAATAACAAATTTATTTTAATGTTATTTACTTTGGTATATTTAATTTGATTTGTTTGTTAACACACTTCTGGATATGTAAAGCATTCGTGAAGACAAATGAACATGTATAAACCTTGATTTGTTAGGAGCGATTCAGAGGAATTGGAAGGTTTATTTCTTCAAATTGCTCCAATCAAGGCTATATTCATTGTCAGTAATATCTGTACAAATTCATATGAAGAAAAGAAGTCATCGCATGTCACATCATGTTCCTTGAGACATAAGATAAATAAAAAACTTCCATGAGTGCATTATCTTTTTCAAGCGGCTTGTTCCTTGGTCTTCTAAAGTACAACTGAATATACTGTATATAATATACAGTACAACAGTATATTCAGTTACGTTAAATTTTTATTACCTTTGTTAACTTTTTTCATTCTCACAGAAAGAGGAAAATTTTAAATTATATTGGGGGGGGAGAGGGTTGTAGGCATTTTTAACCCTAACGGACAATTTCATCAGAAATAGACAAGCTGTTCAGCAATTATCATATAAAAGATAGTCTCTGAATCTAAAGGGTTTTGGTAATATATCGATGTGGCGCTACCTTCATAAGCCAGATAACATTTACGATACCGAAGTCGATTTTTGTATTATGGTCATGTTACTCGGCTACTGGCCCTAGCGTCAGAGGTCCATATCGCGATATTCAATCGTTACATTGGTGACCTTGACAACGCAAACTCTTTCAACAGTCGTGGTGCAATCTGCCTGCAGCAAAATCGTCAGACTCACTTTACGTAATCAAGCAGCAACTGGCCACAATGCTTGATAGAATTCAAATCTTTCGCTTTTCTGCCGACTCACTATTGGGGGAGTACTGTGGAGCTACCTTCATAAGCCAGATAACATCTACGATACCGAAGTCGACTTTTGTATTATGGACATGTTACTCGGCTATCGATCCTAGCGTAGCAGGCTCGTATCGCGACCTGCAATAACTACATCGGTAATTTATCCAATGAGATAGATGGCTCCTTATTTATCCTTTTTAATTCGTACTGAAGCCCATTTCTCGATAATCAAATCTAAAAACCCGTAATGTATGAAAGAATCCCTTCTCATATTACCTTTTTACTGTGTCGTACAAAGTTTCTATATATTTATAGCTGGATTTACTGCACCATCAGTCAAAGTAAATTTTTCCCCTTAACCCATTAAAACTATTAAGCATAATTATTTTGATGTTTTTAATCTTAGTTACAGTTCAAAGTAAAATTATAGATATAGATCATTAAAAAATTATGACAGAAATTTATGAGATTTAAAATATGCTTTTATCTTTATGGGAAAATCGTTTTAATCGGATAATATTTTTTGAAATTTACAAAAAAAAAATAGTGAAACATACAAAATTAAAAACAACCGTAACTAACTAAAGAAGAGTTAATTTTAGATATTATTTAATGATGTTTCTTATTTAAATTTACAAAAATTTACATAACACGATGACAATATCATTTTTCACTGCTTAGGTAATAGTATTTAGGGAGATATGGAAATTAACATGATTTCAATGGGAGAGTAATCAATAAATGTTTTCTTTTATTATGTTTCCTAGACTTTCTTTGAGATTTAATAAACCTATTTTTAAATTCTTGATTTTCAAATAATTATTTAGATTTCTCATTAAGACAATTTTTTATAGAAAATAAATGATTAAAAATATTAAATTAAGCCTTTTTGTTAAAATGAAAAAGGTTCTTTTAAAACAAATTCTCAATAGCATGTGTAATTAAAATATTGATAATTTTTTTCAGTTTTTGAATCTAACCTGATGTATTTCTTTATTTGCAGATATTCCTCAGGAAAAGAAAAATTCTGTTATAGAAAGTAAGTATGCAAATCTCTTTTATACACTACTACTTATTCAGTCTTGCTTGACAATTTTAAAAAAATCTAAGGCATTCGTTAACAACAGACTTAAAATATTCAAAAATTTAGCTCAGACTGGCAATCAGATATTAAGTTAAAAGCATAAATATGCACAGCGTAACCAAATTAAATTGTCTTTCAACTTAAAATAGGTTTAAAATAATTATATTAATGCTACAAATATCAAATAATTTAATAATTCTAAATTATTTATAATTTTATAAATACATTATTCATTTAAATAACTGATATTTGCAATGAGGAAAAATGGCATTCATTGTCTAGTAAATAATGGATAGAATACATGTGGTAAAATACATTCCTATGAAACAGTGGTCTCTGTAATAGAATGAATGGAATTTTTTAGTTTTCGTGATTAAAATTCCTGCAGCATCGAACTACT
>JAOUZG010025323.1:6139657-6169047 GCA_026289955.1 Argiope argentata
ATTCATTCAGTATTCCATATATTTTGCCATATACTTCAAATGCCGATAGTATTTACGTTTCCCACCAGCAAAAAGAAAGTAAACAATTGATCTCTGTCCTTATCGAAGGAACCAATAAAATTTTACTTCTTTTCTGTTATGTAAAAGACTCAATTCTGTTTCTATTAAATGCAGCAGTTATGTAAAGTGATACCAATAAAACTACAATTAAAATGCCATTTGGACATTTAATTGTATACGCATTGAACATTTAATTGGATATTTAATTATATACGCAATTAAATTACAAAATAATGTATAATAACGTATTTCTTACGTTGTTTCTGTCGTGGGTACAATTTCTAATGCTGCGCAATTTACAAGCGCAACAATATTATGAACTACCTAAATAAAAACATACCAGCACCTTGGCACACAGGTAGCGCAGCTTCCTCGTGATCTGGGCATCCGGGTTCGAGTCCCGGTCAGTACATGGTTGTTCTTCTGCGTACCATCTGTCAGGTGTATGAATGCCCCCTGTAAAAAGGGGTTGTGCGAGAGAATGCGATGAGCGTGTAGCTCTTAGGCCTAGTTGGCGCTACAGGAAACAAGTGACAACCCTCGGCTTAAAAATTGCTGACTGCGTCAGCGAGCCTGCTCATAGCAAGTTCCATTAGTAACAACAATAAAACCTTCCCCACATAGTATAACAAAGATATGATATAAAATGTTTAGGTACAAAATTGTCAGATTCTTGCTCCAGAAATCGTTATTTGATTTCGAAAGTCCTGACTTTCGAATGCTGTTCTTATCTTTTCACCTGTCAAATCCGGAAGTCCTGACAATTCTTTGCTCATTTTTCTTGTGACTCTTTCAATTGATGTCAGAAAGATGATTTTTTTTTACAAATATAATCTACATTGGCGAAATATTTTGTATTTCTTTAGTTTTGGGATTACTATTAAAGAGCATGTCCGATGTTAAGATATTTAATTCTATCTTTAAAAAAATTATCACAGTATTAAGTAAACAATAACTCACTATATTCACTTTAACAGAATTTCTTTAAAAAAAATTATTATATAGTGAATTTTTACATGAAAAAAATGGGATTTTTTTTCATTATTTTTTATTATTATCAGGAAAATATTATTATATGAGAACATGATGTTGATTTGGTTAGAAAATTCTGGTGCCTCCGAAATTTGAAAGCAAGAAATATTTCTTCTTTCATTGGTAGATACCAAATCACCTGACCCATGACATTTGAGGTTTGTTTTGCCAGTATTGCTTGAGGTATTTAATTAAATTTATTATCAATTGCTTTTTGTTTGTCGTTTCTATGAAATGACACCTTCCAGTTGTTTACGATTTCTTACTTTTAATTAAGTAATTAATCTCTCGGTCAGAAAATTATCGTTTTGAAATTCTTTTTCAGTTTTAACTACCACAATTTTGTAAAACGCGACTTATATTTATTCTTTAATGATATAAGCGCATTCTTGTTAATTGTATTTCTCAAAATACTATAAATATTATAATTTTAATATCAATCTGCATTACGTTCATTGGATTTTGCCACATACACAATAGCTTCCAGTAATAATGAACTTTTCATCGAAATTACTGTTTTTTAAAATCTTAAAATCGGTTGAACTCCAACACTTTGTATGCCAGCTAGAAATATTGAAAATTAAAGTTTAAAAAAATTTCCATTAGAGAGAGAGAGAGAGATTTCTCGTAATTTTTTCTCTAACTGGTTTAAACTGATTAATAAATTAAAATAATTAAGACAAATAATTACTTTAAAATAATAATGTTCTTACTTGATAACTTGTAGATTTCATTTTTTTTAAAAAATAATAGTCGTATTTTATTTATTTGGCATAAATAGTTGAAACTTAAAAAAAATCAGATTTCAGCGAATTAAGAGGAAAGAATACTTAATTATGCATATCTATATATTTCCATTTATGAAAAAAAAGCTAGTATTCTAAGAAAAACCAGCAAAAAGTACAAAAATGTAAGGTAACTGAAATACTTGAAGAAGGGACACCTTGTTTCTGCATATAATAACTATAATATGTCGCCCGAGGAAAAATTCTCGTCATCTTCTCCAGAATAAACCTTCATTGCCATAGCAACAAGGAGAAAAAGCACGCTCTGAAAAGTTAATCATAAGTTTTGATGCATTTTAAATATATAGCTCGAAGAAAAGTCAGTTTTTTCTGCACAAGAGAGATAGGCAGATTATGAAGAACGAGATTTTTGAAGAAGGCAATCGATGCAATGTTTTGAAGTATTTTATTCAGCATTTAATCTTTTGATGATAACACAAAATATATGTTTGTACCTGAAATAAGTCTTAATAATTAGAAATTCTTAAGGGTATTTAAATTTTTGATGATTCTAATAAATGATTAGGGCTTAACATTTCAAAATATGTTATTAAATCAAGGGAGTATATATGAAACTGGAATATTTTAAGTAGAGCCCCCCCCCCCAAAAAAAAATCTGTTTTAATATTGAAAGGTTTTATTTAAATCTTACCGCCTCATGCAGAATTCATTATTTGATGTGTGTGTTATTTCTTCTTAAATGGCTAATTAGAAAAACTTTGTATTCAGATATACAAGAATATTTAATTTATGCTTCATATTATTATTGTCACTATCTGCTTTCAGCACACAGCCATCTATTAAATTAAAGTATTCGTTAAATAGTGTTAACTGCTACATCATAATCATTATTATTAATAATAAAATTATATTATTTCGGAATTTTAATATTGTGTCTTTAAATCTTGGTAAGAAGAATAATTTAATGCATAGCTCTGTTCTATTCTGAATTGATGATCGGCTGAGGATCTTTGGCGACTATTTGATTACCTGGCGACGAATTTAACGACTTTGGCTACAAAATTGAAGATTCCAGAAATTATAAGAATTTTGGTAATAACTCCATCGCATGAATTTCAGCTGTCTTTTTAAAAGTGGTTTTGTCTTGTTTGTCCCGGAAACTAATAAAAAGCAGAGTGATAAGTTTCAAATCAGTGGAGCGTTTGAGTTAATGAGAGTAAGCGATGAATCGGAAGACGAAGTAGCTCTTACAAGTTCCCTCTTTGCTATTTGCGACATTGCAGATTTTCTGCTTGTGGGCTGATTTTTACTGGAATTGCTGTTCTTGTGTAGGGCTTGTTCTTTGATTTATCACATATATATTCATGTTTTTAGGAAGAGTGAAGCGTTGTTATTTGTTATTGTAGATTTTTCTACAAGCGGCAGACGAATTTTGGATAATTTCTTGAAACAATATCTTATCATAATATAAGAATTTTTTGTATAATTTTCACTTGTAATAGTAACATGGCACAATCTGATTAGTTATGTTTTCGAAGGAAAAATATCGTGAATAAGCATAATGGTATCGTTCCAGCCATTGCAGCTAAGGACTTCGTAATGTTTCATTGTAGCACTAGCCTTATAATTCAGATAACATCTACGATACCGAAGTCGACTTTTTGGTATAGTGGTCATGTTACTCGGCTATTGATCCTAGCGTCACGGGTTCATATCGTGACCTTCATTCGCTACATTTGTGACTTTGACAACGCAAACACCCGCAACACTAATTACGCCATCTCGTGAGACTCACTTGCCAAGACGTGACGCCAAAATCGTGAGATTCACTTGACGTAAGCAAGCAAACAAACAAACAAATCGTCAGACTCACTTGAAGTAAGCAAACAGCAACTCGCCATAACGCTTGGTGCAATACAAATCATTCACTTTTCAGCCGACGCACTGGCGGGGAAAGTGCTGTAGCCTATAAGCCTTATAAGCCAGATAACATCTACGCTACCGAAGTCGCCTTTTAGGTATAGTGGTCGACCTCCAATCGCTACATTATTTTGCATTATCACTCCAGAATTAAGGTAAGAAAGTGAATGGTGACAAGCGATTATTTATGGTATATAACAAGAGATCACAGGCTTTTCTAAGAAATACAAAATTACAATGGAATATAAAAACGATGAAATCGGTAAAATATTTGTGGCTGTCCAGATTGCTATTGGAATATGTATAAAAGGAATAAGCATTTTTAACCACTTCACGAAAATTTATGAATTGATGCTGGGGAGAAGAAGAACATTGATGTTATATCTAAAAGCAATCAGCTTCATTGTGAAATTAAAGCTGAAAAAATTGGATTGCTTGGTACTGATTGCTTATTTATAAGATTTTTTCTAATAAAAATTATACTAACACACTCTGTAATCACACCTGTTTATTCCTCTTGTAAGTTATACAAATATTAAACTAAATCCTTCTTTTTAGATTTCATCAATGAAAGACGTGCGTACAAATAGAGCTGACAAAACTATGAAAAAGGTTTACAATTAAATTTTAAAATCAATTTTTCTCGAAAATATTTTTAAAACATTTCCAAAATTCCAGAAAATTTTGTACGATTCATTTGATAATAATTCAAGGAGAAATTGATTTGAAATGGCGAGAAAACAATTTCAAATAATTATGTTTTTTAAAACTGCTGTGAAAAACTGTGTTTTTAAAAAAATAGATAAAAAAAATTTTTTTTTCAAAAATATCTTCCAAAATCCATTTCCTTTTCCAAAGTATATCTATGTGGAATTCGGGGTCTCTAGGTGAATCAGTCGTTTCTGTAAAGCACAATTCATCTTAATACATATTCATCTTTATGATTAATAATGAGAAAATACACAGATATCATTTGATTTTACCAATATCATGTAATTAATTATATCTTAGAAAAATAAAATGACAGATTAACAATACAGTACCATAAATTACATTCTGTTTTTCTTATAAGAGTGTTTTTTAAATCTCTTAAATTTAAATTTTCTTCCTTAAAGCAAATTCTAAAAATGGGAACAAAATCTACTTACATATCAGTCATGTTAAGAACTGAATCAAATAAAAATTATTATAATACATATAAATATTTTTTCCGATTTATTTTATTTTTTTTTTGTAGAAAAATTACTAAAAACAAGATTTTATATCAATATTTCAACTGAATTTCTACTCCTACTTCAATTTATAAAAATATACCATTAACCTAGTTTTTTTATAAATTTGAAAAAGGACAAAAAACTTTAAGTACAATTTTTATTATATATTATTAATAACATTTTTATTATAAAATTAAAATATTAATTTGAGCTAATAAATATCAAATTGGATTAAATTGTAAATAAGCATGGTAGATCGCTCATAATATTTTAAACTTAAATAGTTTTTAATTGATTTTAATACATTATTTTTTTTCTTTTCAATATGTAATTACGATTACTTATTCAATAACATTTTTCTGTTAATATTCTCATTTTATGATTCGTTTTTCCAATTTAATAAATACTCTAAAAATTCCCTTTTAGTGTACACGAACGTTACTCTTAAATTAAAAATAATATTATACTAATTGTGACTATATATTTCAAGAATTATATATATATTTTTTATTTTCCTAAAATTATTTTTTCGTCACTTATTTGCCGACAAAAATTCCTCGACGGAGAATGTAATGGCTAAATTAATATGATAAATATTTTTACGTACTGCATAAAAATTCAATTAGTATACCTATTCATAAATTAATATCCAAAAGGTTTTGGAAATATTTGGTGTAAATATTTTTTATTATTTTAAAATACACACTACTCTTTTTACTATTTAATAGATATAGTTCATCTTATTTAAAGAGAATATATACATTGTATATTTTATTTAAATTTAAGAAGAATCTGCTATTTTGAAAATGCTTGCAGAATAAATTTAAGTTTTTGATGAATTATTTTCCATTTGGAGGAATGAAATGTTAGTAATTAAAATGATTGTTTATTATTTCTACTATATATGAATAATTTCTTCTAATTAGGGTAAAATTACACTGAAAATTACCTGTATTCTTCAACAACACATATTTCTAAGGCGCTTGCTATATCCACTTTTTTATCATATTAAATAAAATTTCAGAAAAGGCTAAGATATTCAAAGTATAAAATGCAAAAAATATTCTTGTCATTATATTAAATTCGATATTTTTATTTAAAACTAATCACATTTCGTTGCCAACTTTGATTAAATAAAATATTTTTTACTTTTAAATTCAATAAAACATCTAATGCATAAACAAGAAGAATATTATTCCCTGAATAATGCCCGTTTATTCATTAAATTGTGATATATTTGAAGGATACCTTATTTTAATATAGTTAATACACATGTTATGCACAATTCTACGTAAAATGCTCACCCAGGGAACCAGGATGCATTTTACAGACAAATTATATAAAAATTAAATTATTATAAATAAGGAGTTTTATGTAAAAAGGGATTTTAAAACAAAAATGTTTGTTAAATACACAAAAAAGAAAAAAATTTACAAGGAGAGCATATAACTAATAACACACGTATTGAAATTTCTTTCACGAAATGCATGCGATAAAAGCTTAGTCTCTCAAGAAGAGAAGTTTAGGGAATAATAAAAAATATTATCTTGTGGTTGATCTTTATAAACAATGAGAGTCTATTTCTATGAAGAGGGATTATTTTGATTTGTATGGGAAGGACATCAAAATGACAATTTGAAGAAAAACTTTAAATGTATATGAACAAAGCAAACACTGTCCTATTAGATGATATCATATGCTTAAAAATTTAATTTTCTATTTCTTCTATTTTCTAATATTCTCAGTATTGTAATTTCTTTTTCTCTCCGCATCCTCAAAAGGACACTTTGAAGAAAAACTTTAAATGTATATGAACAAACCAAACACTGTCCTATTAGATGATATAATATGCTTAAAAATTTAATTTCCTATTTCTTCTGTTTTCTAATATTCTCAATATCGTAATTTCTCTGTCTTGCTCCTTATAAAATCTACATAGATGTCAAACAGAATTTTCTTTACGTAGCTTTCAACACTGGAAGAAAATGACATGATTAAATATTAAATGAATGTAATTTACATTTCAATGAAACAATGAAATTATATTGCTACATATTCTGAGAAAATGTTTTTATAAAAATTTCTGAAATTCAGAACAAATTTGCACAAATAATAAAATGATGTCATTGAAAAGACAATGTTTTTTTTTATTTCAATATGAAATAGCCGGCTTCCTGCTATAGGGGTAGCGCTTCTTCCCGTGATCTATTTGTCCCGGGTTCGAGTCCCGGTTTGGGCACGGTTGATCTTCTGTTTTCTATCTTCAAGGTGCGTGAATGGGCTCCCCTGTAAAGAGAGGGTGTGCAAGAAAATGTGATGAGTGTGTAGCTAAATCGTACTCTTGGCCCTAGTTGGCGCTACTTTATAAACAAGAGACGCTGATTAGGTTTAAATCGCTGACTACCTCAGCGGGCCTGCCCCATGGCTAGTGCCATAAGAAACAACACGATGAAATAAAACCCCATTTGCTGCAATAGTATTTTCCGAATTTAATGTAGTAAAATTCTAAGATATAATTCCCCTAATTTTTAATTAATTAAAATTTTTAAGAGATTATTTCGAGGTGCATATTACAACTTTCTAAATTATATATGTATTGAATGAGATAGCTATATCTCTAAAGATCTGTTTCTGTAGAATGAAAAATTGTAATAGAAAAGCATTTATTGTTATTAATTTTATGAATAAAATGATATATTTATTATTATTATTCGAGAATTATGATTTTGAAAAGTATTTCAATATCTATTAGTAAAGATTTTTAAAAGATTGTTTTAAAATAATCTATCTGAATTCTAATATGATTTTTTAAAATGAAATCCACCTTATATCTAGTATTACGTGTTCTACTTATAAGGACCTAGAAGTTTGAAAGCGAAATATCGATTTTTGTTTCCTTCATCTGATACACCCTCGTTACGAGTTCAGTCAAATTAGTACTCAAAATGGGACGACGGCCTAATTAAATTTAAACTTAAAAATTTTCTTAGTATTACTTTAATTTTTTTTCACTTAAGATTCAGAAGTACTGATGGGCATAGAATATTTCTGTCACCGAATTATCGGACGAGTCTGTTTAATCGAATGATTTGTTAACTATTGTGGTGAAGGAAATCATCTAATTATAGAGCAGATTTGGTACATTTATGTAATAATTGCATCGTATTTATAAACCCCAGGCGAAATAGGCATCAGTCAACGTATAAAATTATGAATCAAATTTCAGTGCGTCAATCAAAAGCTGATACAAAAGATATTTACATATATGCATACAAGTATTTTAAAGAAATAAAGTACATGTCAGTAATTAAGAGACAAAATATTTTGGAATGGCGAATAAAAATATTTATACTCGGGAAATAATATTCCAGAATAAAAACATAAAAAAAGAAAACTAAATTTTCAAATTCAACTGTTAAAATAAAAATGCAACTATAAAAATATTCAAATCTATTTTAAGTTCATCTGACAGTTTTCTTAAGCTATATATTCTTGAAGCAAAATAATGTGTGTGATTATTTATCTGTATAAATTTAAAATGAGTGGAAATTTTATAACATTAATTGTTAAAAAAATTTATAATAAATAATATTTTAATTAACTTAAATTTATAAAAATAATAACTTATAAAGAATTTATTCATTAAAATGTAGGTAAATTCATCAAAATATATGTTTTGACTGAAATGTCCTTAATGTATAATTAGTGAATCATTAGTCTATTCTAGTACCATAAATTTTTAAATCAGATGCTTCATTATTACTTTTCATCTAATTTTACTGATCGCAAAATTTTGAAATCTTTTTAAGCTGTTTTAGTGCCAATAATTTTCAATAGTTTATACTTATGAAAATAATTTGTTAATTCGTGGTTAATTTGATAGGTATAAAACGAAACAAAACGATAAATAATCTTAGAAAAATATTATTATTGCCTCTGATAAAAGTCTTAAGATATAAAAAAGTATTCATTGTTTTTCATTTAATTCACAAATATTTAATAAAATAAATATTTTTTTAAAAAAAATGACGTTTATTAAAGAAGCATAAACATTGAAGCTTTTCTTAATTTTTGGTTTAGTTTTAGAAATTTAGGATGATACTTATGACAATAGTTTTTATAAAATGGCAGATTATATTTATATTTTTGACTGAAATTTAGATTCTTATCTTCTTGATTAGAATATGGAGTATTTTTGAAGCCTTCAAAAATGTCAAATTTCTGGATTGCAAGCTATATCAGCTGTGAGATTTATGTCAATATCTAATATTTTTATACAGCCAATTTCTGCAAAGGTAATAAATACATAGCAATTACACAGCGCCAGTTAAAGATGCAACTGGAAAAGGAGTGTAGGGAACTAGTTCCCACACTCCCTATTAGCACACAAATATTGTACAATATTGATCAATATTGTTTAATATTGTGAAATATTGTTTAATATCATATAATATCGCACAATATTATACAATATTATGCTACAGAATGTACTGGTCTATCACCATGTGCACCAAAAAAGTGAATAAATCATTTTAGCATAATCTTCTCATTTTAGATAATAATGTGATTCTGAGAATTTATATTAGTTAATTTTTGAATTTACCATAGAACCAAAACAAATCAAATCTAGATATAAATCTCTTAGTTACAACATCTTATTTACTACAAAATGGCAAATATCATAAATTATAAGAATTGTATAAATTTCAGCAACCTATCGTTAGGTCACGCATTACTTATTTTATATACAAAAAAAATTTGTCTTCGTATATTTTTGTATCAAATGTTTCTAATTCTGAACAAAATTAATATAAAATTCCGTGTTAAAAAATGTTTACTCACAGAGACAGTAAAGAATTTAACCAGAAATTTCAGCGGCATTATATTTAATTTCCACATAAAGATAACGTGCGAAGCAGTATTTTTAAGTTTGGACGACGCCGTGGCGTGAAAACAACACATTCTTCACAATTTATTTCGCTTCTAGCACAAAAAAAGGAAACAAACTCTAATAAAATTAGTTGAAATCCTTACGTCTGGAATTCTCGCACAGTTTATTTTTTGAACATTTCTTTTTTCTTTATATAGAGGCAATTCTGTTTCTAAAAAGTATTTCTCTTCAGAGAATCAACCTGACGTTAACATCCGCCTTTAGTGAGTGAAAAGTCTTAATTATTTCTTTTAAATTCAAACGGATACTTTCCTAATTGTGCAACAACAAAGATATGAACTACAAAGGTGAATTTTTTGTAAGCGTGATATCATTTCTTTGCTAGCAATTCGTAATTATATATTTTTAAATGTATTTTCCTCAGTTGGATAACATATTTATGTAACCAAAATCCAAAGAATTTTTCACATTTGTCAAAAGATAAATGTGCTTTAAAAAATATAGATTATAAAAAAAGAAAACACAGAAGGATTAGGTGATTTTTATTTTATTTTGGATGATAATAAATGAAATAACATTAGATTAATTCCTCATACTAATAATAAAAATAGATAATTTGTTAGGTTTTTTTAATTTGAGCTCACTTTAATCCTATTAATTTAAAATAATTTTATACTTGTTTAAATACCTTCTCCATAAAACAATAATTTGCACCCTTTATGCTTTACGCACCACTAGGGTTAAATAATACAAATCACACTATGTTCCACTTATACCAATTGTCCCATTATACATTTATAAATATAGGTAGTATTTTGTAGGGAAGTGAATGTTTCATGAAATGCATTTTGCTGTAAACCTATTATAGAGGTATCAAAAATGACAAGAAAATTCTTATTTCTTTTAAATATAAATAATTTTTTAAAATTATTTTTCCCTTTTTTCTATGAAAGTTTAAATAATTCATTGAGTTTTAAAAAGAGATTGGAAATGAATTGTTAAAATTTTAGATTGCAATGTTAAAGATAAGAAAAGAAACAAATTAATTGCTCTTTAATCATAATGCAAATATCGCTTAAAGAGGTATTACAAATTTTATACAAAGCAGAAAGAAAAAAACATAACTTCATTTAAAAAGCAGCTAAAGTGAATCTTTATATCTGCTTTGCCAGATTTAAAGAATATGATTTTTTTTGGTAATATTCATGAATTCCTGCATATTTTTATATGATAAAATAGTCTTGCTTTTGAGAATGTAAGAAATGATAGTAATTTTTTTTCCCAAATTGAAGTATACCCTGTCGCATAGATCCATTGACAGTCATAACTTCATTTTTTCAGTCTTTTTTTTTTTTTTTTTGCTCAAAATATAAAAAATGAATAAAACAAATAAAAAATATTACCTTATCAGAAGCAAAAATTTATTGAAATTTAGAAAAAAAAAAAAAAAAAATAAAACAAAAAAAAAACTCCCCCCCCCAAAAAAACACATAAAAATACTAAAATGAACTGAGTTTTATTTCTAAAAAAACTGTTTTAGTATAAAATAATCATTATTATCTTTTCAAAGAAAACATTTACAAAAATATTAAAATGTTCTTAGCATTCAATTCCCTATATATTAACAAAAATAACCAGTTATAATTTAATTTCAAATTTTATAAAGGAGCTTCTTTTAACAATTTTTTTTAAATATTATTCCAACCAAATTAATTGCTGCGTTTATTAAAAATTAAAAGGAAAATAAAATTATTTATCATAAATCATCTAATGTTATCTTTACCAGGGCAGAATAGTCATTATAATAGACTAAATATGTGTCATCATGATGACTCAAAAATTAAATATTTTGCAAAATCTTTGGAAACGAATACAAGAAATATTAAAATTTAAAATGAAAAAATGATATTCATTAAATTGTCGATTGTTGCGTTACCACAGAAAATTACCACTATTTCAAAACAAATCCTGTTATTGGAAAATAATTCTTGTTATTCTTGTTAAAATTCTTTCGATGTTAGAAAAATAAACATTTTTATGAATATTAATATCAGATTTTTCATAACGTTTTGCAATACGAATTGAAAAAATAATTTTTTATTCTTATCTTTACAATCGATATAGATGCTATTGCAATACATTTATTTCCTGCTCAAACGTGGTGATATGACTAATGGATGGATTACTTTTTCAAATTTTCTCATTCAACGAAATTAATTTATTTTATGGATCATTTTATTAGATTATCTTACTCTATTTTATATGACATGCCAGATATATTACTAAAAAGGAAGATGAGAAAAAGTAAAGAAATGTAGAAATAAATTTAATCGGGATTTAAAATAAATCCTCACTTTAAAAGCTATCTTTAAAATTTTGCTTATCAGTAGTCTCTAGGAAATGTAAGGTTAAGCAATCTTTGAAAGCACTATCCATTGTACTGCTAGGGCGGTTATGAAGATCGCTTCCAAATAATGTTTCTATATCATTTGAATACAGTATTTCCTATTTCATTTTTATGATTGGCAACATGTCATGTTTTCTTTCATTAGTTAATATTTTTCGAATATAATTCGATAGAACTGATAAAGTTGAATGATGATTGTAGGCGTAACATTTCTATGTTAAATTTTTTATTTTGTTATAATGCATGTCATAAAAATTAAGAAAGAATGAAGAGAAAAAGAAGAAAACAGAAAGAGAAAAATTGCGTAAAGAATTTTCTTATTTATTTCAAAAGAGTCTAAAAAGGTAAAAATATTGTATAGCCTCCATACTTTAATTCATCAAAATTGAAACAAATGAAATTCATCAATTTGAAAATTGCTTAGAAAAAGCTTTATTTCATTCTCAAAAAATTATGCCACATTACTGCAATATTTTAAGTATTTAATATTACTTATAATAATATGCCTAATTTTCCTCATTATGATCTAACCACCTGGAACCTGGCGCCTTGCTACCACAAAAGAAATAATTTTGGAAATATCGTTTGAAACATGAAATATCTATCTTGTTTAATTCGGAATGATAGAATGAATGATATATAAGTTCTTTTTGCCTACTACATTCGACATTGAATCACCTGCCAAATAGATTCAAAGAAATTGAATGATATATAAAGGAGAAATATAAATAATATTTATTCTATTTTTTTAATTTATTATTTAACCGATTAATTTATTATCACTCCGATTGTGCCTCTGACTCACCATTCAAGATTGTGCATCATTTTGACGTTTTATTTATTTTTTTCAAATTTAATTGTTTAAAATGCCTATATAATGGTTAAGAGATGCAGGTTAATTTTTCAAAGAAATTCAACTTAAAAGAATATTTATTTTTTCATAGCAATAAACAATCTTTGTATTAGGTGAATAATTTAGCATCTAATTATTTTTCCGAGTACAAAGGGTTAAGTACCCTTTAGGGTACACGATGCTTTTTTGTCTTTCTTTTTTTTCTTTTTTTACACCTTAATCTTTTGTTTTCCGTCTTCTTCTTTCGTGCCTGTCTGACTCATGAGCATCCAACATACAGCTGACCATCTGATAAACATGGATTATTATTGTTGTTGTGTCATGTTCCGCTTTACTACCTAAGGAAGGGTGCAGTAGCTTCTCAGGGTGATACCCTAGGTTCAAAGCAATAAATTGATAAAGTTTTATCGCATCGGAATCAGATTTTCACACAAAGCATAAAATAAGAACAAATAAAATTCCATTTTTTTATGTTGAATATAATAATTGTACTATGTCTTTAGCCTTTGCAAGTAACAAGTTGGCAAAGCATTTTGGCAATTGGGTGTACAATAAGACAGCGCATAAAATACGAGCAAACAAAAATCCATATTTTCGTATTAAATATAATAATTGTACTATGCCTATAACATTTGTGCAAATGCAAGGAATAATTTGGTAATGCTTTATTGCATTTGGATGAACGATACGGCGACGTATAAAGTATGAAGAAAAAAATCCCGTTTTCAATTCCTACTGTCATTTCACACTCTCCCTATCTATGTTTATAACCTTAACGCAAGTGCTAGGAATAAGTTTGTAATGCTTTATTGCATTCGGATGAACGATACGGCGGCGTATAAAATATGAAAAAACAAAAATCCCGTTTTCAATTCTTACCATTTTCTCACATGTTCTCTCTATACATTTGAATATGCTGTTCAAATTTTCAATCCTTAGTAAAATACTTTTTATTCATCCACTGAAGTTCAAATACATTTTTTAAACTTGTAGGGAATGATACTAGAGGTTAATACAGTGTTTTCAAATATTAAATTCATTCATTAAATTTTATTAATTGTTAATATTTTGAATTAAAGTTTAGCAGTTTGTAATGAAAACTGAAATCAACAAAGAGTAGCTCAATCGACAAAATGCAAGGATTTATATATTTTTCGAGTGAAAATGAAAAAATGCGTTGTTAATTCATGCAAAAATCAATTTTTTGATGAATTTTGAAATATTTTGCTTTAGTTATACGTTTTATCCAAAAGATTTTCACGGGTTAGTTAGCAGGCGTATCTCAGAAGTTAGAATAAAGGATTTTTATTCAAAAAAAATAAATAAAATAGAAGACATTATAAGTCTTAGGTTCAGTTCCGTTTTTTCTCCTTAAAATCTACCTTAAGATTGAGCTACCTACTTCACCTTAAGATTGAGCTACGTGTCGAGGAGTGACTTCTAGAAGGAGGATGAAGAATTGCCAGGAAATTCGCTTCCTATTTTGTCTCTTAACATTGTGCTTCTATCATATGTATATCCATATTAATATTAATTATAATTATTTAATAAAAAGTAATTAAAATTAAATTTATCTTTAACCTATGTAGGAATTGGTAGAGCGTTGGACTCGTACTCCTTAGGTTACGGGTTCCAAGCTCACCGGCCAAAATATTCCCCGAGTGTATTGCGATTGGCGCTCGTTAAATCTGTCCGTGGTCGCAAAGTCCTCCATATCGTGAGTAATACCACTGGGGGTACTGGGTCAGAGGTGATCGTTCTCTGTTCCAGGTCTAAATTACAATATGAGATGAATGAATGAATTTGCATGAATAAAGTCCGCTCCCTAAAAAGGGATGTGACGTGTGAGTAGTTAAGTTGCACTCTTGGCCCTAGATGGCGCTACTTGTAAAACAAAGAAACGCATTTCTTAGGCTTGAAAACTGCTGATCGTATCAGCGGAGGGTTGTCCACGGCAAGTGCCATTAGTCACACACACATAACACAGGAATTGACAATTTTTTTCATTAGTTACTTATTATGCATTATATCTTGATGTAATTTGCACTTAATCTAATTTGATCTGAGAATGTTAATCATCTGATATCGTCTAATATCGATATGGATAATAGAATTATAATAAACTGCTACAAATAATGAATAAATCAAATATGTCTGCTACCGTATTGCGATAATGGAATATTCATTGGTTAACTTATGATGAAAAAAGTCAAAATTAAAAAAAACAAAACAAAATTTCTGCAGATACATTCTATGAAGATGTTGAATATACAAATTCTCTTAAGAAGTAAAATTATTCGAAGTTATTATCCAAATATTTCAAAAACGCTAGTACTAAAATATAAATATAGGATACAAATGCGAATTCCATAGAAATTTTGTAGGAACATCCTAATTAAGATTCATGGTAAGTAAATAAAGATCTTCTCAAATGAAGTAATTAGATTCACTTCGGACAGAATTAAAAACGAAAACTAACAACCTCATCGGAAAAAAAATGTGGATAGATCGAATCGATACAAGTGACATACAGTCTAATCGGATAAAAGAAGAATAAATAAATATTTAGTTAGTATAAAAATGTTAGATTATCTTCTGTTCGGAAATGTAGACTGGAAATTAAAAATGCGATGTCAAGGTGAATGTAAATATTTACTGAAATATAAGATCTGCTTTAATGATTGCAAATATTTTTTCTTTGATGTTTCAGTAACATTAAAATATGGGTATTTCAGTAAGAGATAAAATACGTCTGAAGACTCATGAATGCAATTATATAAATTAGAAGGTAAATTTTTTATCTTTATTCCATTGAGATAATATCATTTAATTTGTTAATTACACATAAAAGATTTAACCTATAATTAAGTTGTTCTAGCATTTTTTTTCTTTGAATTTTCATTCCTATCTTTTATACAATTTATTTCCATATTCTATTATGAGCTTATTGATTTCTATTTTTATGATTCTAAATTTTATCTAATTGTCTACGAATTATTAGATATTTCTACAAAAACGATTTGGGGAAAATATGAAAAGTAGTTGGTTATAAGTGGTTATTCTTAAAAAGTAATAGATAAGAGAATTGACATTTCTTTTTTCCGATTTTGTGAAGATATTTCAGCATCTCGACTTATCTTTTTTGACGGATAATAATTGGTTTTCTAAGATAATAAACGATTTTAATGTTTTTCATATTGTTAAAAATAATTTTTAATCTAAATATTGCAACTTGAAAAGACATATACAGATAAACTTTTAACCCTTTACCGCATATGGACCCATATATGGTATAGCAGTTTTGATTCAAATATATTTCCAAATTAAGTATTATAAAATAATTCAAACTATTTTAATCCATCAAATATATATTTAGCAATAACAAAATACAAAAAAAAAAACTGTGCATGATTTTATTACATTTCGAAATAACCTCACTTTTGCACAAGTGGGTGAAAAGGCAGAATTGAAGTGAAAGGGATTTATTTTCAAAAAACGCAAATACTTTTTGACAAAAAAATATTTTTATAGAATCGATATATTCATACTTCTCTACTGATAATAATTTTTCCGCTTATATATATATATATATATATATATTTCATTATTTTTCTTTCATATGTCTTATTGATAATTAAATAAAGCAATTTCCACCATGAAACAATTTTTCTTCTACGGCTTTATTAATTCATTTAGTAAAGGGTTAATATCATATACTTTAATGGTGTGCGAACTTAAAAATATTTTACTTCAAATAAGTCAAATATGCGGATGATAATATCATAATATAATAGAATGAAAATGCCTATACACATCTGACTTTTAATTTTATATATTTATATATTATTTCATAGACTTATAAATTTATATAAAATTAATAATAAAAGGAAAATTCTGATTTCATTTATTTGTATTTTCAGTAATGTATCATATTTTTCTTGATCTTAAAATTAACACTAGAATTACTTTAATGGTCTTTTTGACCTGAAATCCAATTCCATATTTCTTTATTATTTATTTATAATTTTGATATTTCTAAACTTTTTATAAAAACCAATGCTAATTAGTTATTTTTTGTTTATTTTAATTAAGTATCGTTTTTCTAATGCTACTCTTATATCCCCAAATACAGCTGAAGGAAAGTTTGATTCCCTAAAAAAATATTATTAAAAACATTTATTTTTATGATTTTTTTATCTGTTTCTCTATGAGCAGATAAATAAACAGACAAACAAGCAATTTTTTGTGCAAAGCAAAAATAATTTAAGTCTTCACAAATAGTGTATTGAGACTATTTATCAACGACAAAAACATTTAATCGCATTGAAAAGAACATTGAAAAAGCGCATGTGAAATCCCAAAATACAAATTATTGTGTCAGTCTATAAGTTAAATCTTTAATTTGTCTTGCTTGATACTCGTGGAGATAATGGTCACTCTGTTTCCAGTTTATAATCAAAATTATAAACCCACTGGCTAGTAACCGATTTTTGGGAACAATAAAGCTTTTGAGCTTTAACATGAAGTCAAAAATTCCAAACATTAGAATTAAGCCTATCTGAGCTTGCTCTGGATGTTTGAAATGTATATTTATAATATAATCCTTATTAACAATTTTGATTTGAAGCAGAATTGCAGCTGAAACTCTGTCTGAAGATAGGTTGAGTTTTTAAAATTTCCTTTCATTCAATCGAGAGAGGAACGCATTATCTACAAGCAAAACGGCAAAAAGGCAGATGAAGGTTACAAAGACATAAGGAGCGTAAAAAAGAACGAAACATTTATTTCTAATCTTATACACCAAGATACTCCTATAAATCTGACCAGTGTCGAATTTTCACTTTAAATCTCCCACATATTGACCAATGCCTGAAAAACGTACGGATACAAAAGAATTTGTTTACATCATTAATCTCAATCGCTTCACACCACAGGTGGACTGATGACATAGTATTTTACAAAGCTTCATTTAATTTATTAATTGGAAAAAATGGAATGGGATCAGGAAATAAGACATTTTAGAATGAAATTACTATGGGTTAAATTAAGACAACATTTTGAAATTCGATTTTAAAATATCCTATATATATATATATATATATATATATATATATATATATATATATATGAGACAGAGGAGCTTAGAACGCCATACATTTTAAGAAAATAATTCAAACTTTTAGCTTCTATCGGAAGAGCTTTGGGATCTCTTTTTCTTAAATATGAGAAGAAGAAAAATTCTAACTAAACATATATAGAGGCAAAAATAAATGTGAACAATTTTTGAAACTTATAAAAATATGTTGATGAAATCTGTACAGCTAAAATGATAAAATCCATAATCTGCTTCTTTTAGCCTTTTGCCTAACCAAATAACACAAAAAATATTTTATTTAGTTTTGAATACATTTATTTTTTTAGTTAAAACTAAGACCTACAATCGGAATACAGTATTCTTAGTGAAGCAATTTAGAAAACGCAATTAGAAACGTAGAAGTTTCAAAACAATTAGAAGGATTCCCGATTCTTTAATAACTACTTAAAGGCTTTAATATTGCACAATATTAGCGAAAAACCTGCTTTTTTTATTCGAAAAAAAGGTATTAAAGTTACTTCTGGTCATAGTTATCAACATATAGAAACACCTTTAAACTATTAAAAGTTTCATTCTTTTCAGATTAAATGATTCTTAGAGATGCTGAAAAGTTTGAACTTGTCTTCCGGTTTTTTTTATTACTATTATATCCGATTTACCTCTTTACTAATCGATTTGATCTTTCTTGTAGCCCGTTGGCATGTAACTTTCAAATTCCAGTACTTACGTATTAGACTGTCCAATTTTATCGCCAAATATGAAGTCGTTACCAATGAGTTGCTAAACCGCAAATTGTGGCAATCCGGCAATAATGTAATCCATATACCTTTATCGCCAAATTTAAATTTACCGCCAATGAGTTACTAAACCATTGGCGATGGTTGGTGAAGACGGTATAATACGTAATAGTACCCAAATTTCATAACTCAGCAATGTATCAACAGATGCTATTAAGAAATCTGTAAATATTACACAAAATATATTAATTTTTAATACTTTTATAAGTCCTACAATTTCATACTTATTTGCTACCAGAAATATGAAACTTCAAACATAGCACAAAAAAAAATAATAGTCTTTTGTGTAATGAAATATTATATTTTGGAAAATTATTGATCATGAAAGAACAGTTATGTTTGAATGAATATCTCATTTTAAAGAAGTATTCTGAAAGTAAAAATATGAGAGTAATCTGAATAAATGAAGAGAAATCGGATGTTTTAAGGAATATTAATTTACACAAACGGAAATTTTCCTGAATATTGTTTGTTTGCTAAACATGATAAAAAAATTAGTGACTTTTGAAATAGCCTTAAATAGAAATAATATCTTGCACACATTTCTTAACCTTTTAAGGATTAAAGTATTAAAAACAAATATATTGACTTAATAATAAAACCACAAATTAGTTCTAAAAGAGTCAACACGATTTGCGCACTTTTTTATTTTATTTAATAAGTTAACGCTTTATTTACAGAAAAGAATGCAAATTTAATTGAATTGAAAGACAATAAATTTTAGTGACCATAATCTTTAAATCCTTTGAGAATTTGGAAATCAATGAAAGGAATTTTATATTAATCTATTTCCAAATAATATGCAGTACGTTTAGTCAAGAATTATATTCAATAATATTTATAAGATTGTTACGTATTCATTTATTTGATTTAAGGTAAACAAATAAAAGGATTCTTAATATTCCAAATTCTTTTGAATTCCAGAATTCCTGAAGACTACATTAAGTATAATAAGTAAAATTATTTAAATTTTTGAATAATGAGAAAAATATATACCTAATTTTAAAATAATTCAGTAAGGTTTGCAAATATTTTATTAGAAACCAACTGCTCATTTTAATATTCAGCAATTCATTAAATTAAGGGATTTCTGAATGTTTAAAATTAAGCTATATATTATTGTTTGAAAGGAATAATGGTGTATATTTGAATTAAAAATAAATATAAGAAATATCTTTGACAGAATTAGGTTTATAAACTAGCTGCTGGCATCTTTGTTCATTGAGTATTATTATGTGATCATGGACATTTTAAAAATTTATAATCTAAAAAGGACCTATTATTTGTATAATTTTATTTTTCAAATTACATTTTATGCAGATTTGAAACACAATTATGTTTTAAAGACACTTAAGATACTTCTAACATAAAACTACACTGTTTCATTCAGAAGCAATTCGTTATGTATTTTTAATTCTTATTTAGACTTTTAAAAACTTTTCTTTTATATATAATCGGTTTCAAATTTTCATTTTATTTTGCTGGCATCTATTCATTTTGCTGGCATCTTTGTTCATTGAGTACAATCCAAAAACCTTTTAAATAATTATAACTAATTTTAACGTAATATTAAATTTTCTACTGCTTAATAATAACGTAATATTAAGTTCTCTACTGCCATTGATTTTTTTTTCTACCAGTAAATGTAACGTATAAAAAAGTATTTTTTTCTATTATGTTTGATTTAAACAATCAAGTTTTATTTCATTCCTATACAATTAGTACGGTATGACAATAGAGTATGTTAAGTCCATTTAACTAAATATTTATATGTAATTATTAAAAAAAATAACAATGCATTACTTGTTATTGGTAAAATAAAAGATTTCTTGTAAGATCATTTCTATATCAACTAAATACCAACTTTTGTTTCTAATTCTTAATTCTTAAGAATAATACAAAAAACTGAATTCAAAACTGCTACATGTAGCATTTAAATTATATGTCAATGGCTTTTTGATATAAAATATTGAAGTTAAATTTTTCTTAATTAAAGAAATAAATATTTTGGATATTTTATTGCATACTCTTTAGCATTCAGTATTGGCTCCAAATATTGCACAACAGACTGAACTACCTTTTTAGTTATATTCAAAGGTATTTTTCTCGTAGAATAATATCTCAAATTATTCTTCAGGGTTTTATGATCTTATAGCACAATGTTTTCGAAAAGAGGAAAAAATTCTCAGAAAAACGATATGAGAAAATCTGCAGGAAAATAGAAGTTACAATTTGGAACTATAAAGACATCACATTGTTATACTATGTGCCGTATTTCAGAGATGGTTATCTTATTTAAATATAAAATTTCTCTTATTCTTGAAATTTTCCCCTAATATATCTTGAAAACCAGTTTTTCAATTTTTTTTGAAACTATAGCAGACCCCAATTGGACATAAAGTTTTAAGACTAAAAATATATTTAACTTTCAGCAAACACCATGTAATAACCATTGCTAGCAAAGATTTAGCTTAATTAATTAACTTAAATTTGCTTTTATCACTGAAAAATACTTCTTGCCAATATATTTTATGACTTTAATTGATGTGATTAAATAAATTATAGACGTTGCCTTTGATTTTTCAAAATTATGAACAATTTTTTTTACATTCTCCTAATCTGACCAGCTTTTGATAAGATATCCCTTACGTTTTTGGGCCCAAGGACGCATTTTATATGCTTCTACTGCAAGTCAAATCACCTTTACTTTGAGATTCTACTTGATTTCTTGTAGCATATATCGTTTTGCATCTGCCCTTGGTATTTATTCCCTTTATCTGTCATTTTTTATTTTCCACGGTACTGTCCTTTTGCTATTTTCAATACTTTCTGAATTTTGTCTTTTGAAACTTTATAATTTCCCGATTTTTATCATTTTTTGGCAATCTTAAAACGACTTTAAGATTAATACTGATTTTTCTATATCAATTTCATACTATCATCAAGTATGCGTGATAAAAATAAAGTATAAGTCATCCATAATTCTGACTCGAAGGAATCTAAAATCTGTAGCTTTCGTTAAAAAAGTAGAATTGATAATTTTTAATATTTTTGTTTTAGTTTGTATGATAACAGTTTTATGGTGGATAAAAATCTAGTACTTTTCATACAATATGTATTTACTTTTATTATCATGTGAGAACATGATCCTGTATTGGTTAGGAGGTTTTGGTATCTCTGAAATTTACGGGCAAAAAATAAAGATTATGGGCCTCCTTAAAATTATCTGTTGACTAATTTTTACCTGCTTTTACCAGCATTGCATCGTTATTATATACGATTCTTTGAAAGCAGATGGGTTTTTAAAGTTTTGATCCGCTTTTACTAGTATTTCCTTATTATTATGTATACTTCTTTACAACAGATTCTTTTATGAAAGGTTGAAGTAGAACTATAAAATCATAACTCTTATTTCATCTCAAAATCGGTTCAGATCCAAGAGTAAAGCAAGAAAAATTGAAAATGAAAATTTTAAAAAAATTATAAAATATTTAGAGAAACAGACCAATAAAAAAGTCTCGTGATTATTTCAAACCGGTTTAAACTGGTTAATGACTTAAATTAATTAATACAAATGATGACTTAAAAATAATAATGTTTTCACATGATAACTTGAAATTTGCGATCGTAGATTTGATTTATTTGAATCTATTTTCTAAATTTATATATATTTTTTACTTTTATAGTTTAATGTTTACCTTTTCGAGCAAAATCCAAAATCTTTAAACAAATAAAATTTTATATTTGAAAGATTTTTTTGTTAAAAAACATTTGTTCATTTAATTTCTATAACTATTAGGTTTATAGGATTAATCCTTTGCTCTCTTAGATGCAAACAACAACAATTAGATGCAAAATTATTCAACTAATAAAAATATTTGTTTATCGCTCTGAAAAATAAATATACGTAATTCTTTCAAGTCGAATTTCTTTGAAAAATTAATTTACATCTCTTAACCATTATTTAAACATTTTCAACAACTAAATTTAAAAAATAAATAAATAAAACGTCAAAATGATGCACAATCTTTAATGGTGGTGTCAGAGGCACCATCAGAGTGCAAAGGGTTAATTGTAATCGTTAATAGATTAATGATAATCTGTGTTTTTGTTTCAGATCCATGTAACAAAATGCTGTGCACCTTTGGTTCCCAGTGTCTCATAGATGAATCGACAAACAGAGCTTATTGCCGTTGCGGAGAAACATGTTCAGATGTTTTTGCCCCTGTCTGTGGCAACGACGATGTCACTTACTCAAGTGAATGCCAGTTACGGTTATCGTCGTGCACTCAACAACGACGAATATTTGTTCTCAGGCAAGGACCTTGCGGTAAGTTTAGATTTTCATTCATGAGATTTTAAACAAATTCTTTCAAGCAAAAAAATAAGTTTAAATTAATTTTAAACAGAAATATATCCAGTCATTTACTTGAATGATACTTTTAATGAGTATCTGGCTAGTTATGTAGAGTCGTCAACAAAAAAAAGATACCTTTAATTTGAGTATCTATTAATATATTTTCTAAAAATTATTATTTATTGAAATGACTCGAAGGAATATGTATAACTAAAATAGAAGTACTAGTTAATCACGTTAACTATTAATTAGTATCGCAGCATTTTTATTGCAGATATTTTTTAACTTTTTATCCTCAAAAGGCGACTCTCACTCATCAATTTGTTTAGTACAGAAATTCAATGCGCATTGATAACTATGTTTTTTTAAAAAAAAACATTAGCATACATTTTTATTATCATGCATAGGTGTAATCATGCTCACTGCTGACCTAAAAGTTATCTCATATTTTATCCTGGATTACCGCTTTCCTTTTCAAAAGAAAGATACAAGATGCGAAAGGGGAATATCTATGTTAATACTCGTTTTATTTCCTTCTCTCATTGTTTGAAACAGAAAATGGCCTACAAGGATAAAATTTATACGACCTGTTGGGCTGGATCAGTAATCAATGGGTTAAAGATTAATAAAATGTGGAAATATAAAAGTTTCATAAGATAAATTGTAAATGCACTCATTTTAAGTTAGAGGTAAGAAAATCAAAACGCTACGAAACTCCTCGAGTTGCTTTTTCAACCACGCGAAAACGACTTCGAGAGTAAAGGGTTAATAATTCGATTCAGTATATATTTTTCTATATTCGTATCACGGTAATTCTTGGAATGCAAACGATCTTTCTAGACTAAAACTCAGTCTGAAAAAAGTCAATTCTTAATCTATCTATATATTGATGCGAAGATGTAAAGAATTAAGTTAGTTTAACACTTTATTTACTGACGGTACTTATAATTACTATTTAAATCTGGATCATATTTTCTTAATATAACAATTTTTGCCTATTTTATTCTAAAAAACAAAGAGAACGTAATCCGAATAACAAAAAGTTAATATAAGCTAAAAGCAAGACCGAAAAATATTTAATTAATAATTAACTTAATTAAAATATTTCTATTACTTTAAATTTTTTTCTTGAGTTCTCTGAGATTATTTTGCAAGGAAACTAAACTGCTGGTGCAAAAACGTTCGGAAATTTATGGCAACAAAATTCAGTAGATAAAGAGTTAAACAATTAGATTTATTATAATAAAGCAACTAAAAACGAGCTCGAGGCTGTAAACCAACCCATCACTGACAGGACTCAATTTTTATACATATATACATAGAATGTTCGAGAAAGATCCAATTAAAATATTTAAGAAAGATCTCGAACCTTTCAAGTCTTAGATAAACAATGGATAACAATCTAAATAAAAGAATTCCAATCTTTGGATAAAGCACCGCGGCTGGAATTCGAATCACCGACCAACCAATTTTAAATGAGATGATCTGCCGACTGGGCCATACCCTTGTTAATTATTTTGGTTTTTGTGATAATATTAAGTATATTTTAGATTGCTAAAAGCAAAAAAGTTTTAATACTTCATTAAGCAAAATATTATTTTAGAGTGATTTTATTTAAGCATTCAATTACTTTCCAATTTTTTTTTTAAATCATTTCTAAGGTCTACCCCTCCCAAGAGATCTTTTAGCACAAACCAGAAATTTTGTAGCGATTTAAACTATCCAGTCCCAATGTTTTTAAGTAAAATTTTGCCTCATTGTTAAGAAACCAATTCTCATAATGGTAGTTTAAGCCAATGAACTTACTAACCTTTGTTGAAGAGGAGAATTTTATATTCAGATGAAAGTAATTCTTAATCAGGTCGGGTATTTATTATGATGAGAACACTTAGTTTACAACAAATATTGCAAATAAGCATTTAAACAGATGTAAACAATATTTTATGCTAATAAAAACACAAATAAATACTGGATTTTTAATTGTGAAGATTCATATCCAAAATAATATAAATGCTGTGCCATTTGGTGGAAACATTGGCTTACAGATAGTATTGAAGGAAGTGAAACAACTCATGGCATGAATTATAATTTTTGTGTTTATATCATAATAATATTTTTTTAAAATTTTTATACATTTTTTGCTGTAAATTCATTGACACTTCACGTCTAAGATTTTCCTGATGTAAAGGAAAAAAATTGTCAATTATATATGCCGGTCTGGGAAAAATAAGAACTCAAAAATATATCGAGTTAAAGCAATAAAATTTCATATGTGGTCTTTATATCAAATAAATTGTATCAATTGAGTTTGGAATAAAATAAAAATTGAAATGTGTATGCTTATGTTTCGCTACGATATAAATGCAACATGACAGCTAAAAATGCCGGATGAATGAAATTGGGTATAAAGTTTTATTGTTAGAATTTTTTCAAATTTTGGACAGTTCTTTCTAACAATTGACTGCTACTATTTAGTCGTTTTTAGAATACTGAATCGCGATTACACAAAAATGCTGAGTGTTAGGCATATGAAAAATAGAATGTAGTTTTCACACTCAAATTACAGTGACAATTGGAATTTTATACTCTATCAGTTTAGATCCAAGTGACGTTTAATAATTTCTAATAGATTTTTTGAAATCATTACTTGGTTATTCTTAATACCTTAATTAATAATAATCATCTGTTACAGTATCGATAATCTAAGGCTACAATACAGTTCCAGTATCGATAATCTTATGCAATAAAGTTACAGTATCGATAATCTGAAACAATAAAGTTACAATATTGATAATCAGATACAATACAGTTACAATATCGACACAATCGTTAAAACAATCCATTAAAAAGCAAGCTATAAAAACCAGGTTCAAATAACCTTTAATTTATTTCTACTAAATAGGGGCTTTCTATTAGAACTAAATTATAGCCACACACAAAAAAAAAAATTGAAAAAAGTGTGAAAAGGAATAACATGAGCAGGACTGAATCAGATATGAATAAAAATAACAATAAAAGGAGGTTCAAGTTGCTATTATTTTACTTCTGTGAAATCGGAGTTTTCACATTGGAACCAAATTACAACCTCACATACAAAAAAAAGAAATATGAAATTGAATAAAATAGGATTGAATCAGATATGAAAAAGAATATAACACATATTTTTAACCATTTGCACTCCGAAAAACAATTAGATGCAAAATTATTCACCTAATAAAAAGATTTGTTTATTGCTATGAAAAATAAATATACACAATTCTTTTATTTCTTTTTTTCTTTGAGAGATAAATCTACATCTCTTAACCATTATGTAGGCATTTAAAACAATTAAATTTGAAAAATAAATAAATAAAACGTCAAAATGCACTTTTGTGTTAATGGAAAATGTTCGGTCTTAGTTTAGTTTAATTTTTGTTTTCTCCGTAGAAAGACGTTAAGTGATCAGAAAAGTTTTTTTGCTGCTGTTTGTTTTTGTAAAGTTTGGAGGAAAGTGACATTGGAATTTCTATTGCTAATCATACATAACCAAATAACTACAAATTAATAAATGACAAATTGTTTAAGTAATATAAAATGTAAGTTTCAATAATAATGGATAGATAAATTAACCTCAGAAGTAGACATAAAAATAACATCTTTAAAATAAAAAGAACCCACAGTCGCTTCACAAGAGAGGAAAATGATCATAGATCCGGTTAGCCAATAATAGTTCTAGTATTTGTATTCCAAATCTCTAAATTAAAGCTAACTACAAAGGCAATCCAATCCAAAACACATACTTTTATTGCTTAGAAAAAGGGAAGATTAATGTTATTTTCTCCAATCTCTGTAGTAATTAGTTACCATCATTTAAATTCAATGATTTAATTTCTTTAAATTACTCTTTTATCTTATCTTATTTTCAATATTTAAAGAAAAATATAAAATCATATTTGAAAAACAAAAAAAATCCACGTAATAGATAAATTAAATCCAACGTAATTAAACATTTATTTTTCAAAATATTTTGGTCTAAAAATACTTTTTAATATTAAAAGTAAATATTTGTAGCTAAATTTGATTTTAATTTATAAATAAAGCAGGATTATCAACGAAATCAAAAATATCTCAATTATAAAATAAGAAATATTTTTTATTTTTGAAAATTCACAAATAAAAGTTAATTAAACAGCTAGACATTGATGATTAAAGTTTAAAGAAAAGCAATAAAAATTAAATAATATTTTTAAACCGAAATCTAGCAAAATAATTATTCGTTTTCCAAAAAAAATTTAATTTATATTCCACAAAAAATTAAATTTAAATTTGTATTTCACATCTTTTATATTAGATTATAAAATATATTTATTCAAAAAAAAGTTGAAAATACAGTTTTATATAAAAAACGTTTGATCAAGTTCTCCGAAGATGTTTTTATAAAAGTGAATAAAATTCGTGTATCACGACAAGTAAATCAACGGAAATAATTAGAAATAATATACAATCCTTTAACAATTCTGAGTGGTAATAAGTAATTCAATGAAACGATTTAAATGAATAAAAATATAATTTAACTTGCACGAGCACGTAGTGCTTGGCCGTTTAAAAAATTATATTCTGACATGATACATTGAAATATGCATAGCAGATTTCTTTTAAATCTTTATTTTCTCGTGTCCTAATAATTAAATGTGCAATGTTTAGATGAAACTAGCAAGTCATTTAGGAGGAAATGTGGAACATGCATGTATATGTATAGAAACAGAGCCCCAATGACTTATCTTTATTTTTTTATCTGTGATTCGAAAACCAATGATAAATACGGACAAATAAGCTTAAGCTTTTTAATTATTTTTCTGTAGATATTCAAGATCCTTGCGAAGAATTAAACTGCCAGTTTGGTTCATTTTGCAAGCCGTCTATCGATGGTCAGACTGCTCGGTGTGTTTGCTCAGAAGAATGCTCCCATTATGGAGGCAACCAAAATCCTGTTTGTGGTACCGATGGCAAAAATTATCCTAATATTTGCGAGCTCAAGAAATCTTCATGTAGACAGATGAGGAACATTGAAGTTAAATTTGAAGGCGTTTGCGGTAAGTATAAAAAGGAAACTTCTTCCAACCTTAATTAAATTTCGTATATAATTAACAATATTAATTCTATAACTGTCTGAAATTATTCGAAGTGAAATTAAATTTAATAATTCACTGTATTAAAAAATCATAAAGTGGCTTTGTTTTAACCCTTTATATCATATGGCCCCATATATAGTGTTGCAGTTTTGATTCAATTTCATTTCCAAATTAAGTATTATAAAATAATTCAAACAATTTTAATCCCTCAAATATATATTTAGCAAGAATAAAACAAAAAAATAATTTTTATGATTTTATGATATTACGAAATAACCCCACTTTTGTTGAAGAGGGTAAAACAAGAGAATTGAAATGTGAGTGACATTTTCAAAAAACGAGAACAGGACTTTTGATAGGACTTTTTGATTAAAATTTATCTTCTTGGCGTCGATATACTCATCTTTCTCGATGGATAATAATTTTCCCGCTTTTTAACTGTAATGGGTTTTGTCTCAGTGCAATAGCCCATATATGATTCCGTAAAAAAACTAAAATATACATTTTTTTATTATTTTTCCTTTTAATTTCAGATAATTAAATAAAGCTATTTCCACCGTGAAACATTTTTTACAACGCTTTATTAAATGCTGTAGTAAAAGGTTAATCAAAAAATAAATATCTTGATCAATAAGGTAGCAATTAATTATTGAATAATATTTTGAAAATAGCAGATTATATACTTTAATTTCCTTTTAAAGAATCAAAAAGTGAAGTTATATTAATCCCAAAAGTTATATTTATAAAATTTGTTCGTTCTGCAGTTTTCTTAAAAAATATTCAAGTGTGGAATCAAAACTCCTAAAAGTTTAGTTCTTTCATAATTTTATTCAATTCTTCTTATTTCTTCAAAAAGAAGGAATGTTACAATCAAATTTATAAATCAGTTACAGATGAGATAAATTTC
>JAOUZG010025323.1:6169057-6184454 GCA_026289955.1 Argiope argentata
AAATTTCAAAATATTGTGCATGTGTATTTTTGATGGCAATGCTTTATATTAATATTTTCTGAATAAAATTAAAATTTCATTTTATACCGGAGGAAATGAATTTTCCCATGGAAATTAATCTCAATCAGATTAAAGGGATTATAAATCCCAGTGTTATTTATTTATAATCATAAAAAAATAAATTTGAAGATTAGAAAATGAAAATTAATATTTTGAAATATCCATTTTTTAGTCCAATGCAATTACAATATGTATTATTATTATTAAGTCTGTTAATCATTTTTATTATTGTTGTTGTTGTTTGTTAATCGTTTTATTATAATTATTAAGTTTGTTAATCGTTTTTTTTATTATTATTAAGTTTGTTAATCGTTTCACTGGAAAAATCCTCAAATGGAAGATAGTTTTCTTTTTGACCAAAACGATTCCAAAATAGCATTTTAGAATGATTTTATCCTTCAGGGTTATTGTAAGTTAGTTCTTTATAACCAAATTTCTTTAGTAAAATTATTTATTACCTAGCATTTTTATAGGCAATCTGCAATATTTTAATGTTCAAGATTTTTTTTTCATAATTTGTATAAAATCTTATTTCTGTTATACTATTTTTTTTTGTTTTATCCCATAGATCCTTGTGATGGCGTTGAATGTCCAACCTCACAAGTTTGCCAATTGGATGAAAGTCGCAATCCTATTTGCCGCTGTAATTCTGTGTGCTCACCGGATTTCCGGCCAATGTGCGGCTCGGACGGAAGGACGTACACGAACGAATGTACACTCAGAGTTGAAGCTTGTAAATCCAGGAAAAATATTCGAATTATTTACACTGGCGAATGCTCAAGCGGTAAGTATTTCTTCATTATATAGCTTAAACACACCTGCTGAATTATCTCTAAAAATTTACTTAAAGTTATTTTGCATGAATTTAAATGTATTGTAAATTACCTTTCATTAAATATATATGAAATAATTAATGCATTACTCAACCTCCAGCTTTTTGCATTCAACGTTTTTCCTTTAACTTAACATAGTTCGCATATTAATTTTGAATGATATTTAAATGTGTGTAAAAATAATATTGTAAAAGATAAAATAGACTGTACATATTTTTTTTATATTCTATTTAAAAGTAATTATTCAAATAATTTATTTTATTTTAAGAATAAGTCTTTCTATAAGAGATTTTAATTTTAATTGAAATATCAGTTGGTTAATTTTAATTTAGTTCATTGTTACTTTAAGTATCATGTAAATTTTTTTTCATCTCTTAAAATAATATATCAAAAATCTTAAAAATCTCAATATTCAAATCCTACCCTGAGAAAGTATAAACTAATAAATACTATTCTTAATTAATGTAATAATAATTGCATATATCAGGGAAAGCGTAAAACCCTCAACACAAAAATCTTACTCAAAAAATGCAAACAAATTAATGCTATAATAATCAAAATAACTATAATATACTAAATAAATGTCATAATATGCTAAAAAAGCATTTTTTTATGATATGTATAGCAAAATGTTGCCTACCTTTGCTTCAGAGTTCAAAGTAAAATTCCTGTTCATGGATTTTTTCAATTCTAAAAAAAGTATCAACACTGATTTGTGAAGAATATGATGCCTGTTAAAGCAAAATTGATATTAAAATATTAAATCCTTCCTTATTTTTTAATTACAGTGCTGCTACTTCTTTCTGATGAATCATTTAGTCATTAGTATGAAACCATGACGGCAACAAATTTATTTACAAATAAATGGTGATCATTTTCTGGGAAGCCTGACATTTTTTAGCTAATTTTTTTTATCAAAAGAGAATTTTCATTTGGGACGAAACACGTAAATAAGCTTAATAAAACATAATTTACATTTTCTGGGAATCCTGCCATTTTTTTAGCTAATTTTATATCAAAAGTTAATTTTCAATTAGAGCGAAACACGTAAATAAGCGTAATAAAACATAATTTACATTTTCTGGGAAGCCTGACATTTTTTAGCTAATTTTATATCAAAAGTTAATTTTCAATTAGAGCGAAACACGTAAATAAGCGTAATAAAACATAATTTACATTTTCGTAAAATCTCCATTTTAATTTTTATAAGAATATGAACATTAAGAACAAAAATTAACCTTACACTTCTAAAGATCGTTTTAAGTAAAGGGTACACGAATATTTCTGAAATTTACGAATATTTCACTTACAAATTGATATAATACATTAATTCTATTTCCAACAATTATTGCTTTTTTAATGCTACAGCAACATAAAAAAAATGGGAATACAAAGAGCTTTTGTCCTTTAATTCAACCGCTAATGTTTTCTAATGTTTCCCTTACAAATTTATATCGCTTAAATAAATCATATATCCTATTTCCAACAATTATAGCTCTTTCAGTGCATATAATAACGTAAAAAACACGTTTCTCCTTCAAATAAATAGTCATTTTTGACATTTCTTTTCTTTTAAGTTCTTTTCTTTTCAACCTTGATGATGGCATTTGTCTTGACTTCCTGATTCCTATACTCGTGATGAAATTAAATGTGGTAGTTCTCTTGTTGAACCTTATCACTAATTTCCCACAATTTTTTTTATTCCACATTTTAAAAATTTAGGACTGAAAGGGTTAAATTAGCACATATTATAATATCAACAGATTTGTACTTTCAATTATCGAGTGAGATATAAAATTGTATTCGAAAAATTGAATCCTTGTACTGAAAAGGTTATCAAATTTGGGCAACGGATTACATGATTTTCGATATTTAAATATTATTTAAATAGCAATTAATTTAAAGCAAGAACATATCAGGCATCCTGAAGTTTCCTTTCAGTTCTTAAAGATATGACGATAGTAAATATTTTTACCCAAAATAATTCTATTGTCCAATAAAAAATTTAAAAAATATATAATATGGACTTTATATAATATATATAATATAATATAATATAAATACTTTAATATGGACCATAGTGTGTCACTTGAAGTGTTCTGAAATGCATTCCAGGTGCTAATCCTTGCGACAACCTCCAATGCAGTCCTTATCAGAACTGTGATATAGACGTTCATGGGATCGCCACCTGCCAGTGCGATGACGCATGTGAGCCAGCTGTGCGACTCGTTTGTGGGTCTGATGATCAAACCTATCTCAACGAATGTGAGATGAAAAAGCAAGGATGTCTTCAAAAAAAGTCCATCAAACTAGCCTATAGAGGAGAATGTGGTAAGCTCATTTGTGCATTTTCTAAGCAAAATAAGCATTCTGCTTTATTTGTCAATGCTTCTGTCAAATTGTCAGATTATAAGGAAAAATCAATCTGAATACTTCAGAGCAAATAATACTGAATTCTTTTTAAATAATATTTACAACATTTTGGAAACAGATATCCAAAGACATTTTGGAGCCGATATTAATATTTATTGTATCATTCAGAAGAAAATTTATCTTTAAATTTTGAAATCAGTAAATAATCAGTAACATTTGAAATCGGAAAATAATCAGTATAATGTACAACATATTTTAATAGTTATAGAGTCATCGTTATGGCCCAGATGTAGTGTGTCTCCCTCGTGAACTGCGCGTCCCGGGTACGAATTCCGGTAAGAGTATGGTTGTTCTTCTGTGTGTTATCTGTGTGGGAAGTGAATGCGTCCCCCTGTAAAAAGAGGCTGTGCAAGCGAATGTGATGAGTGCGTAGCCAAACTCGCACTTTTGGCCCTAGTTGGCGATACTTCAAACAAGAGACGCTTATTTCGGCTTAAATTCGTTGATGCATCAACGGGCTTGTCCATGGAAAGTGCCATTTGTTACAAAAATAACAAACAAAAGTTATAGTGAAAAAAATCAAAATATTAATTGATTTTTAATTCATTTCAATTTTTAAAAAGTTTTCTACCAATTGCACTATCATATTCCGATGTATTTTTGTACTATATTCATATCAAACTTTGCCTTGTATTGGGCCAACGCAGAGATTGTTTATCCTTTAGTAAAAATAAAAAGAGATGATTTTTTATAAAAATTAAAGACCAATTTTGGCAAAAAATTGTTTCTTTAATCGTTTTAAAAATAAAATATATATATAAATATTTTTCTTTGTATAAAATATTAATTAATATTTTTCTTTGAATGAAAATAATGATTAATATTCTTATACAAAGAAAAGTTAGGAAATAACCATTCATCCTGCTTCAAAAACTGAAATCTCGGAGTAAAACGTACTATTAGGAAAGCAATCTCGATTTCTCATAGAAATGGCGTGTCACGTCAAAAGTCGAAATTCCCTTTTACAAATATCGTATCATGAAACGTTTTTGTACTGTTTTCCTAAAATCTCTAAAAAATTTTCAAATCTTACAAAAGAATTTATCCGAAAAAAAAGATCTTAGCTCGAAATCTTTCTAAATCGAATGTCTTGAGACTTTTTCCTCAAACGATCCGCTTTTAAGTGTCCAAAAGACGTTACATAGAATCGATCTCTCTTCTTCTATCATACAAACGCTTTCTCTTGAAATATGGACGCAGATATGTCTCTCGGCAAAAATTCCACTAAAGTACAAGTGGCAAGAAAAGAAACGCTGCATGCCTAGAAAATAAATCCAGAAGTATTTGTAGCACAAATCGGCTCTGTACTTATGTCCTCGAATTTGGAAATCTCCATTATGGTTGAAGTATTATGGAAGTGAATGATAAGTTGGAGTTTTACGAAACAACATATTTTAACAACTGTATTTATTCATCACTTATATCTATGAATACAATGATTTCTATACTTTTAAAATGACATGAATAGAAATGATGAATCATAATATTAGTCCAAAGCAGCCGAAGCAACAATACACCGAAAGAATTCTAAATTAAAGAGTCTGAATTATGTTCCTCATATGTTTAGAGAAAGTAAATATTTGAATTATTCTAATATTGAGCAGTAGTTGTCTATTTCTATTTAAAGAACGCTATATTTTATTTAAAATATTAATTATTTCACAGATTTTGTTCTATATAACTAAAATGCGTTGGATGATTCGTCATTCGCCAACATTGCTAATCTTCATAATATATAACGTATTGTTAATATGAACTATATTTGATACTAAATAATTTACTTTAATAAATTTAATATATTGCTCATAGCTATATTTAAAAAATCGAAAATTTATATTCCATTTCAGTGTATCTTTAAAGCTTCATTATTTCAATAATAGGTTTGATATAAAACTAGATTGTTATTTTTTGATAATTTAAATGCAAGTTTTCTTAATTTATATAAAAGAAAGTTGAAAGAATCATTACATTAAATTTTATTCTTGAAGCTGCATTTTCTTATTGTATAAAAAATTTCTCATATCGAATTTATCAGAAGTGAATTTTTTGCTGAGTGCTATGGAATAACGAAATACGAAATCATGCGTCATTAAAAATGATGTATAATAAGCTTTATTTAAAAAAAAACTAACTAATTGATACTTTAAAATTATTGCTCGCGAAAATTTCCATTTTATTTTTTTATATAAGAGTATTTTATACTATCTCCTTCATCAAAACATTTTTAATCTTCCAATTTCAATAGTCGTATAACTTCTATATGCCTGCTCTGTTAATTGTGTTATCAATAATTTAAAATGTTTGATAATTCTCGTAAAATTTGCAGTGTAATAGAACATCAATTCTTGGTGATTCTGTTTTCATGTTTTCTTAGAACATATTTTAGCAAACAACAATTTTGCTTTAAATGAAATTTAATCATTCCCATTTCAATTTAAAGTTCAATGTTTATGGTAGCTGAAAATATCTTTTGTGTTTAAATTAAACTCTTTTTTTTTTTTCATTTATGATTACAGAAAAAAATGGCAAGTATTAAAGTTTTATGTTTTTTTATATATATTTTATATGATATGTGAAAAATTATTTAAAAAATCTGTATAATTTATTAGAAAAATTCGATGACGTAAATAGTAATATTTATTTTATTTTTATAAAAAGAACTTTTAAAAATTATGTTTATTTAATTTATTTACCTACGGGATAACAATCAGTGAAACCTTCTTGACACTTCAACTTTTAAATAAAAAAAAAGTTTATTTCTTTTGCAACTAAATCTAATAGAGTAAAAAAATTGAATATTATTATTTAGAAAAATCAACATTTTCAAAATTTAGATTAATCAACTACGAGGAGATTTCGACTTTTGATTGCCGTATTTCTTTTGAGTTAGAAAGGCATCTCTAAAGTTTTGCTTTTTGTATAATTTCCCTATCTCATTCAATTTTAGTTTCATTTAAAATATCATTCTATCAAAAATTATTTACGCTATAAAATTATAAAATTCGCTATTCATCAGAATATTTATCAACTCAAACTAAATAAAATGTTATTCTTCACTTCGTTTAGAATTCAATTGAATGCATAAGATTGTATTGAGACTTGATTATATACGGACAATATTTCCCATCTTAAGCATATTTATATTAAATACTAGAGATTTATTAAATTAATAAGACAAACCTTTTTCCGACTTATTTTTCTAGAATATATCATATTTAATATCTTACAAAAATTACACTTTTCCATGTTTGCTTGTAAGGGGTTAATACAATCTTTAAATTTGAGATTTTGTCAATGTAAGGGCAACACTTTATAACGGATGATTTTTCGCATACCTGTATAATGTACGCATTCAAATTTTGTTTAATTTTTTATGTGAAATAAATTGTTGGAAAATATACTTTGATTGATTAAAAATAGAAAGTCAATTTAACATAAAAAGAGCTTTTGTTCTGTAACGTTTTCAGATACTAGCATGTAGGTGCGCGAAAATTTCATTTTAGTTTTTATTTAATAAGAATTTTAATTTAAATGTTAACATCACTTTCTGTTGCAAATTCTCCCTTCTAAATTATTAGTGTGTGTGTGTGCGCGTGTGCGTGTGTGTGTGTGCGTGCATTTCTGTGTCTATGTGTGAAAAATTTGGTAGCTCTACGTCAAACCTACGTTTAACCTCCTAGAACATACAAACATGCACATGCATTTTTACTATAAGTAAAGATTACATGAAAAACTATGTTTCAAACTGAACACATTATTCCCTCAGAATCCAATAAAAAGATATAAAGCGTACTTTTGCATTTTTATAATACGAATTTTAGATAGAGTATTGTGTTCGTCAAAAAATTCTAACTAGGAAATTTCAAGAACATTCGTGTTTCAGACTTCCCTGGGTTAACAGAACAATATTTTGACATTATTTCGATCTGTCTGTGAACATGAAATCTCAAAACAACTTTGAGCTACAAGGATAAAATTTGATACCTGGATCAAATTTTTAGACATCTGTCAAATTTTGAACACAAATTCCTTCTGAGGAAATTCCTTCAAATTCCTGTCTGTGTAATTTTTCGAGTACAAATAAATCATAAAGATATAAATTGATAAGTTTTTAGCATCTAAAATATAGAATCTTATCAAAATTTGCACCTAGTGTCTGAGAGGATTTAACGTCTTTCATTCTCTGCTGTCTCCTACGACCTTCTTTAATCTTATTAAGTTAGATAACATTTAGTCTAGTAGTTTTCTCTTTATAATCATTTCAAAGTAGAAATTTAATTATAATTACCCTGTATTTAAAAAAAAGCATTTAAATTTGTTAGAGTTGTTTCTGTATTTAGCTTTCTTGCCTTAAAAAATCTAACTTCACAGGACGTTCTGTTATACGTTAGTTTAGTGAGATTCCGCAATCTTTTATTTGAGAACTTTTATCATTTTAGTACCATTCCAATCATCTTATTTAAAATGCCAGAATTTTACATGTTCAGTTTCTGATAAATATAAGCTTCTTGTTATGTTATTGAAATATACATGAATAAATTAATTTTGTATTTACAAAACTTATATTCATATCTAGAATTCGAGAAATGCAACCTCAATATTTCATTGTTGTTTATGCTATAATAAACAATTAAACATATTTTAAACTTATTTGCTTATGATATAATCAACAGATGATAAACAGCAAATATACTAGTACTTTTTTCAAATTGTTATCCGCCTGTCTTGATATAATAAAAATATCAGTGTTTTCAATAAATAAATTTTAATCTGCTATTTAATATCATTCATTTAATTTGTAAATATTTGCATCTGTTATAAGTTGCTTTTGTTTATTATAATTGGCAATTTTGTCTAACTTTATATTTTACCACTGTTTCTAAGTTTACGTTTTCTACTTCAGTTTTGAAATTCATCTCGGTTAACTACATAGTTCTAAAATATGATTTTAATGGAAAGAAAATACGTTTTGAGGAATAATACTAATAATTAAAATTATCAATATCAGGAAATAAAAATAATTCCTAAATGTAAACAATTTGTCAACGTATTAAGATTCTTTAGAGTATTAATGAAAAATTAAGTGCTTCAATTATTATTTACACTACGCTTCTACTGACCCTAAACATTTTACGTACAAAAGAAAGCAATATTCAGTTAGATATGTCTTAATATTGTTATACTTTCAAAATTATATTTCTATACTCTGGCTATTTACAATACTCTTTTGTTGGTTTTTCTAAATGGCGATTTAAAAAATAAATTTATAAAAAATATAAGATAAAATGGAAATATTTAGTTTAATTGCATAGAATTGTGGTGTTAATAAAAAGTGAATAATAGATTCAAAAAATAAGTAAATTTGCAAGTTTCAATATTTCAAAGAATAAAATTAGTTATTTTTCAATTAAATGTTACTTTTCGAAACGAAGCCACAAGTAAATATACAGTTTCACATTTTAAAAAAAAGCTAATGTTAAAGGTGTTGCATAATGTTTTAAATTATTTAATAAGATTAATAATTCAAATAGTTAAAGTAAAATGAAATTATCATTCCTGAATAACTAGTTTTTTTCTTTAATTTTTATTAACATAGATAAACTGTTAAATGATATGCTACGTTTGGAAACGAGTTGATATTTTTTGAAATAAATGATAACTTAAGAAATTAAATTTGAAAATAAATATTTTTACGTTATAGCATAAAATGAATTAAAAATAATCGAATTTTAATTTGAAGGTAAAAAGTCAAATACAAATTAAATCTATTATTTTGCATTAGTTAACATATAAATTATAAATAGTAATAAAAGATGAGCTATTCTTAAAATATTTATTCAAGCAGAAAAATTAAGAAGAAGAGTTTATTCCTTTGAAGGAAATGAATAAAGGCGAAGTTTAATAAAAAGGATTATAATGGTAATCCAAAATCTTGTAGAATTAGTTAAACATATGAGAGTTACGTTTTGTCAGTGGCAATATATCTATTTTTGCGTTACAACATAAAAGGAAATAGCATAATCAATAATCATAATCAATAATCAAATAATCAAATTTTGATTTGAAAGTAAAAAGCCAAATACAAAATAAATCCATTATTTTGTATTACATGTATTAGTTTACATATAAATTATAAATAGTTATTAAAGATAAATAATCTTAAAATATTTATTAAAGCAGAAAAATTAGTAAGAAGAGGGTGTTCTTTTGAAGGAAATGAATAAAAGCCAAGTTTAATTAAAAGGATTAAAATGGTAATCCAAAATTTTGTAAAATTATTTAAATATATGGCAGTTTAGTTTTGTCAATGGCAATGTATCTAAAAACATCTAATATTTTATAACATTTGCACGATTTTTATTCAAACACACAAGAGAATTTTATAAGAGTTTTACGCATCTCTCTTTTAAATAAATGTATTATCTAAATCTTCATTTCGGATTACTTTGCAAATAAGATGATAATCAGATCTTTAAACCTACAAGAGAATCTAGAATCTGTTTTATGCTTTCAAAATCATCTGGAGCATTTATTATAAAATTCACAATCCATTTTTCACCCCCAACCGAAATGTAGATTGTCACATGTATAATTTATCAAATAATACCATCCACTTCCAATGAAATTTCCAAATCTACGTATTTGAAAGTGAGAGAAAAAATACTTTAAAAGCAGTGTCACGAAGAATGGGAAAACGATACCGAAAGTCGGGAAAGTAATTTTCTGCTGTAAAAAAAGGAAAACTAAACTGTGAGTATAAAATGCATTTTTCATGAGCCCCGAATCCATCAAAGCCAATAGTTTCCCACCGAAGGCTATACGTACGCGGTAAAAAGACTACTTTTCGAAATATCTTACTTTTTCCACTATTTTCTCCGAGGTTTTCCTTAATATATTTTTTTTAAGTTTTTGATATTACCCTTGAGGCATTGAATGTGGCCCCAAAAACAATTTGCACACACTTTTTCGCTCTTTCATGTGCAGGACGCGGTTTTAAAAGCAAAGGAGAAAGCAAAATGATAATAATAACAATAATAAAACGAATCTCGAAATTGCGCGCAGGAGCAACTTTTGTTTCTTTGGACTCGCTTCTTCAAAAAATATAATATTGTATATGGCCTCGGGACTCTACATTCTTCGGCGGAGAGGTGTCGAATTATTCATTAGTTTGCAATTGTGTCACAGGGAAGCTTCATTCTCTCAATATGTGGAAACCGGCAATTTACATATGTTGCAGACCGACTGAATTTTTAAGTTCTCATTCTTTTGCAATTTTCTTGTAGAAGAATAATCCTGCTAAAAGAATTTTGAATACATTTCCATACTACTTGGCGCCAAATTTATAAAGAGTAAATGTAAATGAATCCTTTTGAAATACAAACTCGAAATGTTTTCTACACTTGTAAGGAGTAGTGAGTAAATTATTGGACTATAATCATAATATTTTGTGTAGGTATAACAATGTATTTTATTGATTGAGTAACTGTAATTTCTCATTTCTATGCAGAAATAAATAACTATTAATCTTTTTTTTCATTTTAAACAAAAAATTGTATAGTTTTCAACACATATGTGCCGAAAAATATTTTGAAATTGCAATATAGAATTTATTTCAAAATAATTAAACAATAGCTAAACATTTCTTTTTATATATATATTTGAAAATGTCTGCGAAATTGGTTATTCATTTTTATTTTCTCGTAAGAGATTACGGATTCTAAATGATCTTCTGCACAGGCCTCTTCTGGTCACATTTTATCTTGTCTGGGGCTTGCCAGGCAAGACCTGGTTCATGATCCCCTTTTTGTACTGGACTTTCACAGGGTGAATGAGTTCATAGATCTGATCTAGCTCTGCTGATCGCGGGGTTGAGAAACAATACAAGAACAGGTTATGGATATCTATTTATATCACGGGTATATGGTGAATTTTTATGGCAATCAGCTACAATGGTAGCTGATTGTATATGAAACGTGCTTTTTTTTCACAGACTCTTTTCTTCTATAAAAATAGTGTGTTAAAAAACGTATTTCCTTCTAATATTCATTAAAAATACAATAGTTATTTTAGATATTTTATATCAAATTTATCGGAGTAAAAAAATGTATATCACAGGTATATGATGAATTTTTATGGAAATTAGTAAATTTTCCGGAAGTAGGCAGTGTATGAAACATGTGCTTTTTCTTCAAAAACTCTTTTCTTCTGTGAAAATAGTGCGATAAAAAACGTATTCCCCTCTAATATACATTAAAAATAAAATAATTATTTTAGATATTTTACATCAAATTTATTGAAGGGAATCTTGATCAATCTGATATCAAATATTTCCTGTATAGCAAATATACAAAGAGAAAGAATTTTAATCGCCAAAAACTTCGAGATCGAAATTTCGAAGAGTCTTCATTTTCAACCTCAGCCTGTAAAAGACATTTCTAGAATTCTATTTATCTTCCTACTGTGAATAACATTACTCAAAATCTCTCAGTCTGGATTTAAAAGTGTCGTTTTATGGAGGCATGAAATTTAAAGATTTCTTTATTAAAGATTTAAAGATATTATATTACATACTAAATTAAAAGATTTATAATAAATTTTGATTGGCATTTTTTCGAATGAAGTTTTTTTTGTGTTGTTGTCTAAATACAAATTACAACACGTATGGAACTAGAAATGCAATTTCATAAACAACTTCAGAATTTATTTTGTAGACTTCCGTATCAAATTTGCAAATGGCTGGTTGTCTGTATGGTGTGCATGTATACGCAATAACTCTAAAGCGCATTGATTTCAATATATGAAATTTGGTAAATGATTTTTTGACTATAGTTGAAATTCTATGTCGAGTTTGAAATTCAGTCAATTGTAAAAACTCCTTTCAAAATGTCAATAAGATTATCAGGTATTCTTATACTAATTGGCAGCCAATGAGCGCATATTATATTCAGTAAATTTACTAGATTCACTCCAAAGATATGTATTCCATAACTATTATTCATGAATATTATGTAAGGTAATGGCGACTTCATCCAAATGGCATATTCTTTTGCGCAGACTTACATAATATAAATGTTATGGAAAACACTAGAGCGTTTTTAAAGACCATTTCCCGTTAGTGTAGTTATTTGTTTTCAATAAACAAGAATTATTTCAGTAAAGAGCATTTGGGATATTATAAACGTTATGGAAAACGCTAGAACTGTTTTGAAAGACCATTTCCCGTTATTGTAGTTATTTTATTCAGTAAACAAGATTTATTTGAATAAAGAGCATTTAGTACAATATAAACGTTATAGTAAACGCTAGAACGTTTTTAAAGACCATTTTACCTTATTGTAGTTATTTTTTTTTTCAGTAAACAAGATTTATTTCAGTAAAGAGCATTTGAGATAATATAAACGTTATAGAAAACTTTAGAACGTTTTTAAAGACCTTTCCCCCTTTATTGTAGTTATTTTTTCCATAAACAAGATTTATTTAAATAAAGAGCATTTGGGATAGTATAAAAGTTATAGAAAATGCTAAAACGTTTTTAAAGACAACCCTCTGTTAGTTACTTTTTTCATTAAACAAGATTTCTTTCAGTAAAGAGCATTTGGGAATACTTGCAAGATTGACTGAGGGAAACGGATTTATTAAATGTCTTTTGATGGGTGAATATTAACGTCGTTTTAAAAACAGAATACGAAGCAACAATACGAATAACAGTTTTGGGATTCAAATCTGAATAATATGCAAAGTAAATCAAAAACTAGTTGTCTAAATTCTTATTTGGGCACACTACAGTATGACAGACTTCCAATATCTATACACAACATAATTTTTCCTTTTTTTTTCTTCTTCTTGATTTAGGCCTTATTTATGACGTTTTGTTTCAATCAGTGGTAACTCATTCATTATGACTGCATAGTTGCAATGTCCCTAAAATTATTTTTTACAGTTACATTTTTGCTTTTTATCGAATAACCTTACTTGTTACGTCTAATTTCGTTTCGGAAATGTTTCGATATATCAGACCCTTTAAACCTACCTGATTTCTTCTTTAATCCGGTGAAATACTCAGAAAGATGATAAAATTCATCCGCAAATACAGATACTTATATTTTAAAACATTTATTAAATTTAGACGCAACATATTTTTATCAATTCACACTCACAACACGGCTATTTACAATGCTTAGAAAATACAAAACAGTTAGACACTTATTTAATAGTGATGGAACAAGAGCTCACAAGCTCGTTGATTCTCTTCACTTCAATTCGTTTTTAAATGTAGACTTCACATTAATGGTGCATTTCACCTTTTAAGTATGATTATTTGATGATCAACCAAATAAAAAAGTAATAAAAATGTAAAAATCAAAATGAAATTAAATCTGTCAGAATATCGAGACGTTTGGACTTGCAGCACGTGGCCACCTTCTTCTGTAGTAAACAAATTAATTGGTTTGAAAACCAAAACAACGCCTTCTTCCTTGGAAATTAGAATCGTCAAAGCTGCAGGCATATTAAACCCAATGTTGAAACATTTTTTTTTCTTTCATTCTCATTCAAAGTCTTATTTCCTTCTTTCATTTTTTTTAACTTTCTCATCGATGTTTACGAGTTTTGATTTACATTCTTCTCGCTTTGATAATAACACATTTGCTTTGTTAAATATCCCTTTTTTTCGTTAGAGACTATTCTTCAAAAAAAAAGTAGTGTGTAATTTTATAAAACGGTCTTGAGATAAATATGTTTATGAGAAAGCAATTATTAGTAATACAAAACGATGAAAGCTAAAGATTATTTATTACACTACATTAAATAACCATTTATGAGCTTCGTTATCCAATTGCCCATGTAAAGATTGCAGTTTATGTTGTGATGAAGGCTTTGATGATTTCATCTATTGTCATTTCGGCATTCATACAGTTTTCTTTTCACTGAAATATCAGGAATGTATGCCATATATATACCATATGTTTAATATGTTTGAAGTACAAAATGCTTTATACATGAATTCGAAATTAAAATTTCTAAGCTATTTAAACTAAGCTTTTTTATTTCCTACTTATAATTTCTGAGTTGACGGGTTATCACTTGAACGCAATTATAAAATGTAATAAATGTGTATTTATTCATGACAAAATAGTTCTAAATGGATCTATTTTGTTTCGCTTCGATAAGTTCCTGTTAATTTATTTTCAAATTCTTTCTACTGTTAAATACTTTGACGTACAAATGTACTTTTCTTTTGCGTACATCCATCTTTTGACATTTTTGGTCACTTTTTGCTTTTAACATTTATTTTAGCATTTTAATTAATAAACTTATGGAAGAAATTGAACAATTTTTTTTTCATTTAGATTTGCATTAAATACCCTTTGGTCAGAGATATTTTTAGCCGAGGGTGCGCTTACACTCATCATTTAACCGAGGGTCTTAGTTACACCCTCATCACATTCGCTTTCAGGGCTCCCTTTTACGAGTTGGGGGCACATTCATACACTTCACAGATAGTACACAGAAGAACAGCCATGTCCTGACTGGGACTTGAACACTTGACGCACAGATCATGAGGAAGACTCTGTACATCTATGCCAGGACACCGACTCTAACTTTTGCAATAGGAAGAAGCTTCGGAGGAGCTTAAGATATCGTTTCATAATCTTTATGACTCGGTAATCAAAATGAAATTAAAAGTTTGATTTTTTAAAAAAAGAATCAACATTTCTGAAAGCATTTAGATATTTTCTTTGATTAAGGACTTCGTTTTTACGTTACATTGTGTGTAATTACATATCAATACTCTTAAAAAATTAATCTATTTAATAGGATTTGTTTGATTGGTTTTTAATAAATACTATTCGTCAATAATTTGTTCATTAAGCATTATAAACATAGGGGGTAATTACATATTATCATTACTCTTAAAAAATTAATCTATTTTATAGGACTTGTTTGATTTACTTTTAGTATGTAGCTATTGAAGGTCGCGGTACGAGCCTGCGACGTTTGGGCCAGTAGCCGAGCGATATACCATTCGAGCAAAAGGGACCCTTCAGCTCGAAGGATATTATCTAGCTTAT
>JAOUZG010025323.1:6197705-6239678 GCA_026289955.1 Argiope argentata
TATATAAAATCAAAAACACGTTTAAAATGTTCAACATTAAATACTGTTCAAAAATGATTTATGCTGTTTTATTATTAGAAATTAAAGTGTTATAAAAAGAATCAATTATACAATGTAAAACCATTGCGTTATATGAGAAAAAGGACGATAATATAATTAAGATTATCAATTTTATCGTTTATGGAGATTTCTAGTATTATAAGTAACCAACTAAAAAGAAAATCTACTCTAATATAAAATTCTTCTACTGAATTAAACATCTACTACTTCTAAAATAAATCACGTTAATTCTTAAAAATAACGTTATTAAATGGTAAGTAAACACGAAGAAGTTTGGGCGTTTCTTGAAATAATTAAATTTACCTACATAATTTTTTAAAAATTTAAACATAACAAAATCAAGGCAACTTCTGTAAACAGCTAAAGATTGTATAAACAAGATTTTCTTTTTACTTTTAAAATTAATTTCATGTTTACTAGTTCTGTTAGTATTTATATTTACGTAAGAGAAATATTTTTTTATAAAATAATATTTTTAAATTTCGAAAAATTGTCTTATGATCATTTTAATACGATAATATAGTATGTAAAATATTTATGTAAACCTTGCAATATTAATCATCGCTTGTTAATGAAAAAAATTTTAAATTAAAAATTCAGCCAAATGGCTGGAATTTTTCATGTCTTATAAGAACTTTTTTGCGATTGTTTGAAAATGTTTTATGTATGCTAATTACAAATTGATTATTTATAATTTAATATTATTCTTAGATGATTAGACATTATTCATAGACAAAACTTTTCTTATTTGAAATATATTTTTAAATAATGTGTGTAAGAAAATAAAATTGGTAGTGTTTTTTTTCTTTCCAAGTGGACCGAAAACGTAAAGTAAGTTGCTAAGAATTCTTTTTTTTCCCGATAGGTAGTTAGGGGAGGTAAACAGCGGATCCTAATGGTAAACGCAGGAAACGAGACTTCAGAAGACAAATAGTTGAATACAAACAAGTAGAATTCATTGTCTAACAATGGGTACATAGGCATGCTTTAAACTCAAATAAAAATAGCAGTAATAATAAATAAATAGTTTATTCCTTAAATTCAGGTAAATAAAAAGAACAAATCTAGTCATAAAATTGATATGTACTTAGAATATTTCCTAAGAAAAATTTCATTATTTAGAATAAAAAGAGAATTTAATAAATTTCAAAAAAAAGTTCCCTTGTACAAGGAATTCAGATAATTTTTTAGTTGTTCTCTAATGCTGGCTGCATAATTCTCATAAAAGTCACGTGAATCAATTTTTCTGAAGTTATACTAGCTCTCCTTTCTGACTATGTTTTTTTTAAAAATTCAAATTAGAAAAAACTTGAACTCTTTATGTAATGAAATAATTTTATAAATTATTTCTTCCAAAGATTAAAATCATATTAACTACTATACATGCCGATGATTTTGCTGAATGATAAGTTTCTTTATTTAAAGATAAAAATCTAAAGTTTTGTTTGAGTGGTTTATTTAACAAAATGATTTTAGTCATAAATGTTTTATATGAACTTTCGGCCGGAACTGAATACTGTTATGCAGGATTTAATTAATTTTAGAAATAGGTGGAAATCTAAAATAAAAATGTTTATGAATTTTTTAAAGAGATATAATTAATTCTCAGCTAAGTATTAACAATTTTGATTACTACACTTTATGCTAAACTGATTAAAAATTGCAAATAATATTAACAATTTTTCCTACACGATGACATACTTATAAAATGCAGTTGTGCAATATTCACGAAGATACGTTTTATATACTGTATTTAGTTATTATTTTGTAATTTTGGGGAATTTTTAACTTTTTATTGAATATTCGATCACTTGAATAACGAATAAATTTTAACACATACATTAATATTTTGTTAATAAGTTTTACTAAATTACATTTATGTCTCGCGAAATGTATTTAACTTACAGATTTCAAGTAAAAAAACATTGTATCTAAGAAAAATATTTTTATTATTATGACAGTTAGTAATTAAATGCATAAAATCATTTCCTTTGGAGTTAATTAATGGTCATGTGATAAGCCCAAAATATTATAAACTATTTTTATTTTGAAATCCCAAAGAATTAGGATATTAGAATTTCAAAAAGGACGATAATATGGCAGTCAAAATGCTAATTCATATGATTTAGAACTATTCGTAATTATGTTGGTGGCTTTACTCGAGGAAACTTCATTTACAATGAAATTTAATGTGTTATTTATGAGAATTGAGCGGAATTGGTCTGTAATTCATGAAGAAATGCAAGAAGTACTTATCTGTTGTTAAAATATTAATAATTTCCAAATGTGATTAGAAATCAAATAATTATTTTTTCTTAAGAAATTTTTTTTACCATTTAGAATTAACAGTAGTGTCACATAAATATTTATCTGAGTTAACGAATTAGAGCCAAATACTCTAATTTTGTAAAATAAACCATCACATATATTCACCAAAAAATATGAAATCTGGTGATCATCTACTTATAAAGTTTCATTAAGCATGGCAAATAGATCATTGCCAACCTTCTGTATTCTAATGACTTTAAAGCATGTTTCGGGTTACGGATTAAGAAATTTATGCAAATTTATAAATTTCTTGTTATAATGAAGTTATTTTTCAAAACTCTATAGCAAGAGTAATTTCTATCATTAGCGCAAGAGCCAGGTTTGGCTAAACTGCGCCAATCAAAGATGAAAGTGTAGTTTGTATACATTAGAATAATTTTGCTCATAATATCATGGAAATAAAAATTAAATGTAAAATAAAAGTTATTTATGGAATAGAGGAAAATAAAAACAATTCTTATTTTTTATACACTTGATATTTTTGTAGAAATAATTGGTCTTGCTTTAAATTTCCTGAATTGTTTTCTACTCTTAATTGAGTGCTTAGAGCTCAATGTCAAAATGTTTATGTTCAAGACCATTATTATTTCACTTTATGCTATTAGTTTGCACATTCACTATATATATATATATATATATATATTCAAATGTTCAGTCGTTAATAAAGTACTTTTTATTCATCCACTCATGTTCAAATACATTTTTCAAACTTGTAGAGGGGGACGCGATGCTAATAGAGATTTTTTTGAAATATTAATTCATTAATTAATTTTAATTAATTGTTATTATTTTAAATAGATTTTTAGCAATTTGTAGTGAAAATTAAAATCAACAGGCAGCAGACAATCAATAAAATACCAGGATTTCAAAATATTTCAAGTGAAGGTAAAGAATGCGAGTTCAATTCTTGCTTAAATCAATAATATTCTGATAAATTGCATACATTAATTGTAATTATTAATAAAAAGTAACTAAAATTAAATTTTTCTTTGTAGACCTATGTAGAAATTCTCTTAATTTTTTTTATTACTTGTTTAATTATATATTCAAATTTATCATTTTGTGTTTTAATTGACAAATATACTCCTGTAGAATTAAAATTTATAATTCCATTTAAAAATATATTTTATATTAATCTAAAATAATTCATATTTCTCCTTCTTATGGAATGTGACAAAAAAAGTGCATACATATTAGACCCTCGGTGAGACAACGGTCGCTCTAGCCTGGAGCCAATTTATTCGAGTGGCCAGAACTCTTTGATATATTAAAACGCCATCCGTTGTCCCTTTTCACGTATAAACTCATCTCTTGTCCATACAAACACGTGTTTTTAGATGCAATAATTGCATAACTTTGGAAGTAAGTCTCTGTATGTTTTTCGTCGGCAGGCGAATCCCAAATTTTAATCATTTTAGCGGGCCAGAGAATCAGAACAAAATAAGCGTTTAATGATCTTCTGCTACACAAAAAAAGTGGCAGACGACAGTTATGGTTTGCACAATTTTTAAAATAATGGCGGTTGTTTGTCATTATTGGCGGTTTAGCAACTCATTGGCATCTTCAAATTTGACATAAAGAACTAACGACTTAATACGTTAGCACCCTAAAAAAATTATGGGCATCATTTGTAACATGAAGTCCAAAACATGCATAGTGAAGACATTTCTGAGCCAGATACTGACTTTGAAACTTCTTATGCGTATTTTAAATGTTTCAAAATCATTGTGTCCACCACTTCTGTATAGAAAGTTTTTAAAAAAATTATATTGCACTCTCGCCACATTTCATATGGCCGAAAAGATTAGATGAAAAGCTATATTCTACTTCTTTGACTGCCCAGTCTATTGAATGCGAGTTACAAACTTATGATCAATTGAATCCATCGTGGTTAAATGTTCTCCGCTGATATAATATTGAAGTTTGATATTAAAAAATGCCATATTAATTATCAGCTTCATCACTGTATTGAAGTTTTGGAATGTCTTGAAAATTTACCAGGCCATTCCATAATGCTTCAAATATAGTTTCAAAACGAGATTTTAAATTATTATAAATTGCCATAAATCTAAGTCTAACATTGAACCGCTGAGAGAAAAACCCCTCAAATTCTAGAAAAGGGGAGGTTTTTTATGGTCAAACTGTCTAGCTCTTTTTAAGTTGGTATTTTACTCTGCAGAGAGCTGATTCTGCAAAAACTTTCTAAAACCACGTCTTATGTCCAAATTGTCAGTCAGAATGGAATGAGTTGAACCAAAACTAATGCTGCTTTCTTCAGATAACCCACGAATAATTTCGATGTAGTTCATGTATAGCTAAACATACATTTCAGATGTTTTGCCACATTGAAATTGCCATATTGGAATGCTATTTTGGAATTGTAAAGCATTTTTTAATATCTTGTGTAGCTCATATAGCATTGCTTATACACATTTTTCATTTTTGTTTAAATATCATAACAAATATCTTTTACAAAAGTTCATGCAGAGTCTCCGTTTAGTTTTGCCTACCTTTCAAAATGCAACAATATTACAATAGTGATATGTGTCAACTTATGACCTAGAATCTTTCAAGTCTATATGTGCGGCTATGTTCGAAGTTAGAATATGCTCACTATCTGCTTTTAGCATTTTAGCTAGAATATCACTCTCAACACGTATTGATTATTCTTCAATAAAACAAAATATTGATTAGTTTACTAGAACTTTATGCTCTCTTTTTATTTAATATTACATTTCAAAAATATGGGAAATAATGCTACTTCGTACAATTGTATTGTTCTTACACGTAATATTCATGACTTTTCCAGCTTTCCGATTAAATAAAAAGATATTTCTCATGTTTTATCATAATGTGCATTGCAGCGGGATAATACCTAAATCTGACTTATAATAGACAGATAAACTGTATTTCCATCTTCGTATTCAGAATTCAAGATTTTGCCTTATTAGCACAGCTTAGTTTTGAGTTTTTGTAAGTTATAAATGAGAATTTTTATCACAAATCTTAAAAAAAAATATTTGAAGAATTTTTCCAATTCTTTTAATGAATTCTTATCCAGATAAGTAAGTCAAAAACATATCGATGTTAATCCTTTATGGTCAACAATTTTTTTACCTAAGGAATTTTTTTTTCTTTTTTCGACGTCGGAGTTCTACCTTTCCCCGCTTGGTGGCAACACTTACTGCTGCCGGCAGATAGATACAAATGTGCCGAAAACGTCACAATGGGCTATTGTGGAATAACAAAATGATCCTGGAAGTATGTGCCGAATTCGGCACACCTGACGTTAAAGGGTTAAAATATATCTAATGTTAAAAACATTTTACTTATGTGCATATATGTCCTCACTCTATATAAATAAATATATTTTTATACTTTTAAATTTATTAGTGAAACTGTATTATATATTCTTATATATCATTCATATTTGTGCACAGTTTTGAAGAAATTATTTTATAACAATGCAAGGTATTGAATTTATTATCTTTATTTGACTTCATATCTGTTATCTCAGGTTAAGTATACACTGTAAAATATTTACGAAAAACTGAATATTTGAAATAAATTTAAATCATTTTAAAATTACTTAACTAAAATTTATGATATTTTTATTAAAATATCTTTTTTTTAATTAATAGTTTCTTAAAAGCATATATTTTATCTATTTTTAGAAATAAACTTATTTTTACATTTTTCCCCCAGTTAAAATTTTTCCCTCAGTCGAGCATCGCCTGAAGCCAGTTAATGAAGACGGTGTCTTAATTTTAATTCACCGCTTTTAAAACAAAAACATTGCAGACGTTCCTGTCAACGCCTGAAGCCATCTGCTTTATGCGCCCGTTTAATATCTTACTAACCGTAGATGGGTTAAAAGTAATCTCATTTGCACTACAGACGCTGTAGCTTTCAGCTGCAGACAGTCTGGGTTGACGTTAATCCGAGCAGAAGCTAAGCCTAAAAGATTGTTCGGTTATTTAGAAATGCTTTAAGAAAATATCGACTTTTCCACCATATCAAGCAAAGCCCGAATAGCTCAAGAACGAATTCTTGCTTTTAGCCAGCACTTCGAATGCGAATATCTAAAGAGAAATTTATCTAAAACATGTATGTGCTCTTTAGAACTAATAAAAGATTTAATAATGTTATGTTAATATTTTCTCAGCCCTGAAAGTAAGAAGATTTTAAAATTTAAAATCCATTCAATTCGTTTGAATTTTTTGTATTTTGAAAAATGGAGGTTATAATTGCTAAGCGGAACGGAAAAAAATATAAATTTATCCTACAAAGATTTATGCTATATGAAAAGTAATCTATTTACACAAGAAACAATGCTATAAATTGTTTTATTTAAAAATAAGATAGCTTTTATACACTAACCCTTTAACGGGCACAAGCTGTTTTGTTTCAAAATTTTCATTTTACGTTATATTTGGAAAAATCTCATTTATGATCAAAAAAGTATTTTTTTTAAAAACTTTTTTGTTGTGTTTGTAGTTTATTACAGGGGTGGAAACTACATATTTTCCACCGTCCCAAACTAGCAATGACATTTTACTAACTTATTCAATAGAAAAATATGAAATATAAATAATTTCACAAGTAAATATGATTTTTGTAAAACTGTTTATTATTAGTTATTTCACAATTTAAAATTTATTAATTACACATGAAATAAGTGGTAGAAAAACCAGATACAATGTAAATTACCAAATGCATCATTTCAAATTATTCTGGTGAAACACCATATCAAGGAACTGAACACAAAGTAACATTGATGTTGAACATGACTCTTTTGTCCGTTTATGGTTAGTTTTGGATCTACAATATTTTAAAAATATTTTAAGGTGGTGGTAAGATAATTACCACAGCCTTAAAAAGGGTTAATTAATTTATTATATTTTTAAAAAACGTAAGAATGTTGCTTTTAATGAAATAGAAAATCCATAAATTGAAATAAAAAGTAATTATTTGTAAATGTTATTAATAATAGTGTACTTTTTATTAAATAATTACAATTGTTGTTCTCGTGCTCCACTTTACAATGGAAGGAGGGGTGCAGTAACTTCTGAGGGTAAGGGATACCAATACTCCGACCTAGCCGAAGCCATACGGATAAAACAATCGGCCGCCACAAAGCAATCCCACACAGCACAAAAGTGCAAAATTAATCCTGGAGGGAATTAAAATCCAAGACTCCTCGGACAGAGAAAAAAAAATACTTATATAAATATGCATATAAAGAAAATTAGTACATACAAACATGAATAAGAACAAGTCCATAAAATAATCCTAAGTGGGCATAATTGTAGAAGAATTAGGATAAAAGGCACGTGTTCCAAAACAACACATATACATATTGGAAGCGTTACCACTACATTTAAAAAAATTAAGGAAGTAGTAAAAAATAGGTGAACATTCAACAGTAGCAAAATAAGTTAAGCAAAACACGATGATGACTCCATTTCAAGCTTCTGAGAGTAGTCATAGAACAAACTCTCGAACCCGCCACGAAGGCACACAGATTAACCACAGGAACTGAGTGACCGGAACGCCGTAACAACAATTAGCGGGAACTGTGGTTGATTCCTAATGGGCCTCACTGGCCACGGTACATTCCTTCCCGAAGGAAAGTATGTCCCGTCATCGATGGGAGGAGCCTAACTCCCTCCTATTTGTGCATCCACCGGGTTGGTGAGATCCAACCGCCATGCTGGGAGCATCTCATCCCTTATTAAGAGGTGCCCCCGGGTTATAGTTTCCGAGGGTATCGACCCCTAATTTTTAATTAATTACTTAAAAATTAATGAATTAATATTTGAAAAAAACTGCATTAACATTAAATGTCACCCGTTACTAGTTTAAAAATTTGTACTTGAAATTTATTGGATGTATAAAAAATATTTTATTAATTATTGAAAATTTGTACTGTATATATATATATATATATATATATATATATATATATATATATATATATAGGAAGATTGTGAACTAATAGTAGGAATTAGAAAAGGAAAAATAATTTATGCGCAGAATAAATACAAGAAGACTCCGTATGCACAAAATATAAAACAAAAAGTTATGATCACATAAAACATAGAATGATACAAAATGCCAAATTTTTAAGAAATATTTTATTTTATTTGAGTAAATAATTCAAATATAAGACACCAAGAATAACATCTACTTTTATAAAAACCAATCATCAATGACTGATTAATTGGGTGATCCTCTCATTAAGAAATCCAATAAATCACAAGACTTAGAATTTTGACGGTTGCTACTTTTTGAAGATTAAAATGTTCGTTAATTAAGGATTTGTCGCTTTAATTAGGATTACAATTAATTCAATGATAGCATTTTTTGGAAATAAGTACTGATTACATTACCACCATTTATTACATCATTTTTAAGCTTATCAAATCAGCTCTTCAATGTAATCTTTTATTTCAATTTATATGAAAGTTAATAATTAATTTTAAAAATCATTTTGTAGCAATACTATTTTGTTCAAACCAAATATTATTGTTAAACTAAATCTTTCAAAAGCAACATTCAGCGAAAATTTAAATTTTATCAAAAGTAATGTGTTCTTTCAAACTCAAAAGCATAATTTTCACTTTTGCTTCTATTTCACGACATATTGATTAATATTTATGTGCACAAATATGTTTTTTTTTACTTTCACATTTACGCGGGGAAATTGCAAATATTGTAGGAAATCTTACAAATATTAAAAAAATCACAATCTAGACTTTCCTGACACCGAAAAATACTTTTATGTCATGATGCCATTCTGAAAAAATGATAACTCAAAAATTCTTAGAACTTTAAGGTTTAATTTGATAAGTGGAATCACTACAAAATTTGTAAATACCCATGTAATTTTAAACAAAATTTGTTCACATAAATCTGTTTGTCTTGTTGTAAGATTATAAATGTAGTCGATATTTACAAAACCCAAAAAGCTGGATAAAATTGTATGTAGAGTTAAGCATCTAAATATCAATTCTTGACGTGGTTTGTTTTGAATTATCAACAGTAAATCATCTGTACGTCTCTATGCATGTAAGCGTAATCATTCATAAAAGCAAATATTTGAATAAATGAAACTTCCTATCTTATGAATATAGAGTTTTATGTCCAATTTCAGTGTCAAGCGTCCATCAAAAGAGGAGCCCAAAGTACATATTTTAGCGATAGCTTCTAGAATTTTGTAAGAAAAAAATATAGATTAAAGTGAAAGATTTATATTTTGTAACTATTGTTCACAATTTTATACAATTTTAGGTTATGTTTACAATTTTATATAAAGCGGAGTAAGGTCTTTATTGGATGATATGCGTGAAAATTTTAGCGAGACAATCCCGTTAGTTAAATACCATTTCAATATTTTTAGTGCTATTTTCACTATTAGCAAAACTTTCAAAAGTTTCATATTTAATTTAGTTTGTGCCTTTTCTTGCATTAAAACTGGCAACTAACACATAATTAAACACTTCTTATTATATGCACACATAATTATGTATTTATATTCCATATCTATTTATATTTTTTACTTTATTAAGAGTGAATAGTATGTCATTTTTAGAGTTTAAATCAGCTGAAATTTTTAACAAAGAAACAAGTTTTTGGTTATATTGATTAAAAATTGCTTCCAACAAATTGATAGACATTGCTGTCCGACAGAATTAGAAATAGGAATAATTTAAATCAATCAGTTATGATTCCCAAAGCCCTCTTACGCCGGGTATTGCAAAACGACGCAAATCATAATAACTTTGTTAATTTATGGATGGCTTATTGGTATATTATAATCAATTACATTAATTTTACTTTAAAAAGTAGTACAGTTTAAGTTATCTAAATAAAGAACATTTATTTTCAGCTATCTCTTAGGAAGAATTTTTTTTTCCGTTTGTAATAAAACAATTTTGAATGAGAAAATTGTTACGATTAATTTATTATTTATTAATCATACCTTGGAGAATACCAAAAATAGTTTTTTAAAGAAGAAATAACTTCATGTAACCTGTAATTACTTTCTCTAATATTGTAACTACCTTAATAGTTGGGCGAGGCAAGGTAGCGAGTTTACAAATTAAATCACTCTGAACCTGAGCTTTACATCTCTAGATATAGCTCAGATACTTACTGAATTTTTAATTATTGTGTGGGTTGAGTAGACTTGGCTCATAGAAGAGATATCAAATTTGTAAATAAGATACTACAAAACCTTAGAAACATTCAACTTATTTATGAAATTATAATCTTTTAGTTATAATAGTAAGGTGTTTTTGATATACACAAATAAAAACAAAAACTGTCTCAAGTTATCTATTTTATGTGCATATATGAAAATCTCATCCTTAAGGGTTTATCTAAATATTTACTTATAGAAAGTGACCTGAGAACAAAACAATTTTAGCTTTTAAACGTATTACTTGATACTACTGAGGTAAATATTTTATTTCAGAGGAAATAATAAATTCTTCAGGTTTCTTTGTGAAGTAGGGTAAACTTGGATGAATTTAACTGGAAGGATGAATCTTAATATTTATCAAACTGTGATAAATTACCATTTCAGACGAAAAGAAAGAGATATTCTTCCCATTTTATCAAATTATTCGACCAATAAATATCATGAAACATATTTATGTTTAAAAGGCTGTCGACTAAGCTCATAAAGTAAAGTGTTATGGTTTGCAGTTATAGAAGTCAATTAATACTGTAAATTATTATGAAAATCTTCAAATAATTTATAATTGTAAATTATTATGAAAATCTTCAAATAATTATAAATATTAAGATTCGTCCTTCCAGTTAAATTCATCCAAGTTTACCCTACTTCACAAAGAAACCTGAAGAATTTATTATTTCCTCTGAAATAAAATATTTACCTCAGTAGTATCAAGTAATACGTTTAAAAGCTAAAATTGTTTTGTTCTCAGGTCACCCTTCTATTACCCCTTCCTAAATTCACTTCCATGTTAACGTTCTCATAGAGTCTTTACTTATCTAGTTCTCCGATACTCTGAATTGTATGGGCCCTAAACCTCGGATGAAACAGTGTAACAAAAATTCTCTCAAGAACAATGCGAACATTTAGATAAAAGGCATACTTTATTGTTTCTGAAACGTGTTTTAAATACACACAAAACGAACTAAAAGCACACCACAAAAAAACTATTGCATCCGCTAATTATGGTTAGTGGCAAAGCTCTTGCTAGAACGCACGCCATAAAGAAAAGACGCTATCTCAAGCTAAGCCAAATATCGTAGCTCTTTCTCTGAACTGACTCTCTTTACTCGGAATTTACATGTTTAACGGAGTACATAGCCCCGGTCAAGGGGCATTAACCTCCGGTAAATGATAGAATTAAATAAGACCTGGCTTTCATTATTTAGCGTGATCACTTCGAAGACTAATTGCAACATAGAGAGAAGGAAGTTAAGTAGTAAAATGGAAAAAGTAGTACGAACCAATAGGAAGACGAGAAGAACGCGATGGGAGGAACAGGGCGTGGCTATTGAGGAGAAACCGAAGGAGAGTTTAATCGATGAGAGCATTGAGATTAATAAGTTTTTTCTCTTCAATATTATCAGTTTTCTTAACGAGCTTGCTGCTTCAATAATTTTGGGGAATTTTTTAAGAATCTCTTGTACTTCTCTGAGAAATTTCAATGTTTCAGCAATCGAAGGGAGGTCTTTTACTCCTTTCCCCACATCATTTTATATAGCACTTCACTAAAGTAGGCGGGGCAAATGTAGAAACAACGTGGACGCTTCAAGCAAGTGTGGAAATTTCTCCAACGATCCCTAAAAACAAATCTGTGTTTCTTAGCTTCTGCTGCACATTTTAGCATGTAGTAAAACCATTAGCGACTAAATTAAGTCGCAAACACAACTCTATCGCCAAATTAGTCAAATATGGCAAACTTCTGTTGGAAATCTCCTTAGAACTATCTATTTACGATGAAGCGCGATTCCATTACAAATAACTTTTATACAATAAAACTATTTACAAAAACTATTACATCTAATTACATAAAATTCTAATTACATAAAATTTACATCTAATTACATAAAATTCTAATTACATAAAATTTACATCTAATTACATAAAATTCTAATTACATAAAATTTACATCTAATTACATAAAATTTACATCTAATTACATAAAATTATAATTACATAAAATTTACATCTAATTACATAAAATTATAATTACATAAAATTATAATTACATAAAATTTACATCTAATTACATAAAATTCTAATCACATAAAATTTACATCTAATTACATAAAATTATAATTACATAAAATTATAATTACATAAAATTTACATCTAATTACATAAAATTCATAATCTAGGTTTATTCGAATATCTAAACTGAAGATTCCTGGCGTCAATCATGGGAGTCACTTATTTTCTACTCACTTATTTTTCTTGATTTTCTATGACACGATCATAAATAAGATTCAGAAACTATGAATTGAGTGAACATAAAGGACATTCTGTAACTCGCCAAGTGTGCGAGAAGTGTTCTAGAAATAATTAAACTCGTTTCAAAGGTAATTAAATTAAAAATAAATTAATTAAAGTAGTTAAATTAAAGATAATTAGATAAATAAATTAAAGGTTAAACTGGACTAAAAGCTAATTACACTTGTCTGTGTGTAATAGATGAGGTGCATAATTTATTTTTCGCATATATTCTGTAATATTGGTTTTTTCTTATTTCTCGAAATTCTTAACATGTCTGTCTTGTTTTGGCTTGCTGTAATATTTTTTCAGATATCTAGAAAAATTTAGAAAATTCAATTGCCTTGAAGAGCGAGAAAGTCATGATCTAAAGATAATTAAAAATGGTCACCAGTTAGATATAATATGTAAACATTACTTCCTTATTGTCATAAACTTGTTAAAAGTTTACAAAATATTATTAGTCTTGAAATACAAAACTCTTCTTTTTAAAAGGTTAAAAAAACTTGTGCTCTAAAAAATGCATTTTTCCCCGTATATTCTGTAATATTGATTTGTTCTTATTCTTCAAATTATCAAATCTCAAAAGAGAAATTAATGACATGAGTTTCAATACACTTTTGTAATTTGTTTTAAAATATTAAAATTTAATAATAAAATGAGTTGGAATATGGTAGTATTTTATGAATATCAAAATTTATTATTATTAAGCTGAGTGGAAATAACCTTTTTTTGCTTTTACATTTTCGAAAGCTATACAGTTTTGATTTGTTGATAATTCTGAGTATTAATGATAAGGAAAGTATGTGCTACAATTTATCATAAAAATCTCAAGTGAACTGATGTTTTACATTTTTTAAGAAGAAACTATTTATGTTGATACATTTTGATGTAATATCTTTGATTCAATTCTTCCTCATTTTATTTTTATTATTTAAATTACCATGACGCAGTCATATGATGTGCATTTTGTTTGAATTAAAATTAATTTCTTATATTGAATATGAAAAAATATATTTTCTTTGCTAAGGCCTTTGCCTACCAAAAATATCAAAACTATTGCACATTGTAAAATGTATCTTTCTGATTTCCTTTTTCTGCATTGCTGTTGGTAAAAAATTGGTTTGTATTTCTCATAGAAGTATCATTCTTTTAATCTTCTTCCAATTATGTAGGAACTATTTAAAGCTTATAAACAGGAATTTTCTTGGAAAAAAAACAGATTAAAAGTGATTGTAGATTAACCAAATTGGTTAACTTACAATCCTTATTAGCTTGACACATGAAAAAGCTGGAAACAAGTCTAGAAGAAGAATGGTAAGGAATGGCCTTTCAATCCATAGTACACATATTGATAAATGTCAACACAACACAGTATCAAAAACCAAAATATCACTCTATGAAATCACCCTAAATTATTTCTTCGAAACCGGAATATCCTACAAAACCAACGAGCCACGTTCTCAAAAAGGAAATCAAACCCATAGTACCCAGCCTGTTTTTGCTGTTTGATGACTCTACAATGTTTATCATTTATATATGCCATATAGATGTTTATTATGTTTATCAATTTTTCCTTTTTAATTAGTGATCTCTGTAAGTTCAATCACTTCTCACCATTTGTTTTTAGGAATCATTGTTCTTTTTATTTAGTTATTACTTAATCAAAACATTAAGTATAGTCGTATTAAAATTAAATGCGTTCAATGGGATTAAATTACCATTAAATACAGCCGATTGTATTATATCTGGAGATCCCTGGATGGTTCGTTGTTTCTTTCTTCCTTTTCTCCTCATTTTTTCTTATTCTTTTTATTCCCTTCTATATTGTGCTCATCCAAACTGGTTAGATAACTCGGTGTTATAGTCACCGAGGTCACAGGTTGGCAAAATATTATGAATACTAAATTCCAACTAAAATTTAACATTCATGTCTATTTGCATTATTAAAAATACAAATAGACGATTGTCTATTTGCTGTTTTAACGTGAACAGTATCTGCTGTTTTAAACGTGATGTTAATTGACTAACAGAAGCAACATAAACTAGGCTTAGTCTTAAAGTAATATTTTATTATAAGAAATGCGCTACAATGTTTTGGCAAAGGACAAAGAAAAAAAGTTAGTCTCATAAATACATGGACAAGCAGATTTGTTTGTAAGTAGTAAATTAAGCAAGGACAAGAGGTTATGCAGAATGCTGAAAATGGTTTTCTTGTAATTTCTCTGTCCGCATAAAGTGTCTTTTATTTACTGATAATCGATGCTCAACAAGACATTCTTATGTCTTATGGCCAATTGCTAATAGAAACTACTTCAAAACAGACATCTCCTCGATACATATACAACAAGCAATTCAGTTATTGGCTGAGTACTTAGTATTAATTATTCATCGACATTATAAATTGATACCCAAAAATTCAACTATTCGATTTTTTACCAGTATCCGTTTTCCGATATTCTTCCAATACTCTTTTTAGTTCCCTATTGTGACTGTCTTCTTTAGTCCAAATCAAGATACTGGGAGACCTTTTCTATTACCTTCTTTGGGGGAGGGGGGTGTTGGTAGAAGTCACCCACTCGAAAGGATTTCAAATCCTCGTAAAGCTGGGGAAAGGGACCTTTTGACCACTTACGCGGTGTGCAATAAATTCGGGAACCACAGTGGGGAATAACCGCAGAAATTGTGAACTGGGAGGAAACTGTGAGATGTGATATCAGTTACGGAGCAGAAGGTAGCTTAGAGTTCTGCTGGGCAAGAAAGCTGGTGTTTGCACTACTTCGACTGTAAAGAACGTTGAGTTTTATGGTTTTCCCAGTAAATAAGAGGGTCCAATCCCCCACGCAGAAAAGGTCACAAAGACCAAGGAGGGTGAAATCAGTAAAATATATTTTTGCCATTTAGGGGAATTAAATGGTTGTGATGAACTCAGCCTTGAGTTTCGTGCGTAATGCAGCGATGAAAATTGTGAATGGTGATGGCTGATAAGCTCTTTGTTTAGAAAGATATAAAAATTTTGAAAAAAAATGGCGAGAAGAAAGAATTTGTTGAATAATAGGAAAATTTATTTCGGAGGATAGATTTTTTGCTAACAAAAATGAAAAGAGTGAAAACCGATTAAGCTAGCAGATTGGTAGTTAAAAAAAGTTAGATTTGAAATTGATGGGGTGGATATACTCACAAAAAAGAATTAAAAATCCATGAGGATGGGTAAAGTATACTTTTTCCAAATATGTGGAGAATTAATTAAAAGGTTAGTTTCAACTTTGTTTGGAGTTTTTTTTTTCAGGAAACAATATTGTGAAGGCCGATGGTCGGTTGTAGTAATACATGTGTTTTGATGCGTATGAATAATCTGATGGAACTTATCTTGATGGGTAGAATGGATTAGTTGCAGTTAAAGTATTTAGAGAATATTTATTTTAAAGTGTTGATTGGGTAAGATAAATAAGAAAAGTGTAACATATGGATAAAATGAATTAATTATTGGGAATATCATGATATTTTAATAAAAAGGAGTTTAAAAAAGGAATGGACTTCAGCTTTCAGGATGCCACGTGAAGGCAAGATGAGGGGACCAGGCTTCGTCATCACAGCAAATAAGAAAGTTAATCATTACTTCGGACACATGATTGTTTACATATAGAGCGCCTATGGAGAAGACTGATAACCCCAAAGATATTATCAGGTATTGGAAATCGATTGCCGGAATAGTTGGATCATGATTATATCAGCAGCCGACCACTTTGACTGCAGTTTATAGGATTAAACACTTTTTTAACGAAGCAGGCGACCTGGCCTAGGAGTAGCGCTTTCTCCTCGGGATCTGAATCCGGATTGGAGTCCTGGTTAGGACATGGTTGTTCTTCACCTTGTGTTCTATGTGTGAGGTATCCGAAAGATTTCCCCTGTAAAAACAAGTTATGTTAGGGATTCAAATGACTGTCATCTTATTAGCTACAAAGCAGTCTTCTGCCCACGGATGCTCAGGGGCTTTTACCCTCTGAAACTACTGCACAAACTCGGCTTAAATCGCTGATTTTGTCTATGACATGTGCTATAAGTAACAACTTTGGTAAAGAGGTGGCTAGCCGTATATAAATGCTCTTTCTGTCTTAAAATTCCCGATTTATTAAGCCTTTTTTACCAAAAGAACTAGCTACTTTAATTCAGTAAATCACAAAAGTTACTAGGAATTTTCGATAAAGCTTCGATTATACGAAACCTTCTCCAAGGACGGGAGTTTATGAGGAATATTTTGAAAATTTCTTAAATTATAATGCCTTTTACGACTACCGTGAGTTTTATAAAACTTTGGAATACATTTTTTTATGCAATACAACAGTATAAAATTTAAAATGTCTTGTAATATCATATAACCAAATTTCCATCGCTGATAACAAATTTTAAATCGATACTGCGATTTAATTTTTAGCTTGTTAATACATATTTTTTGATGATATCCCGAAATTTAATTAATATTCCGAATGAATTATAGTAAATAAATTATTTTCATACATTTTACAAATGCATAAATTTTTCTGTTTCCGTCTGAAGAAATATACATTTTTTTATGCTTTTTTTCTCAATATTCAAAAAAAAACCCTACACATTTCTAAAAACGCAACAAATTCATTATTTAAAAAATTCAAATTTTAAAATTATTCCTCTTTACTTTTATAAAAAAAATTGTTCAGACAACAATAGTGAGTCTAATTTCCTTTTACAATATAAAGCGTTAAACTAATCCACGTAGTCCTTTTTACGATACAAGGAATTTGCTGATACGCGTTGTTATTTATTGCTAGTTTACCATGTTTTAAATTCAAATTCATAGGCATATTACGCTATTAAAGGTTCAAATAAAAAATTATATATTTAATAACAGGTAATCATTTAATATTTATCTACGCAAATGGGTTGTAATGTTATATAATATTATTTTTTCACATAGAAGTAAAGCACTTTCTGTACATAAAGAGTAAAGCATTTCAAATGTATTGAAGATTACAAAACTAATTTTAACTATTTGTTAACCTAAAGTGAATTTTTTTTTGCTGTATACTTGCATAAAAAAATGTGGTTTTCTGTAGAAAAATTAAGAACTGTTTTCATTAAATATTTTTTGTCAGTCATAAAAATTTTTGAGTACCATTAGGCTTTATATGTTTTTATATGGGCTTTAATTTTAGAAATGTAAAAAAATATTATCATAAATATTGATTCTCATGTTTAAGTTGTCGGTAAAAATATATTTTCTCTAAGTGAAAGATTTGGCTTGAATTTAAAATAAATATTGTTTAAATTGATTATCTTCACATTTAATTTTTTTAAAAAGTAAAAATTAAAATTATGAATAATTAAAAAACCCGCTGAGATTACCATTATCAATATTTAAGGGTAAATGAAAAAAATACAAACCATACAAAATATATAAAAACTAATAAAACATAAAGAAAGACTTAACAAACTAAGGATTACTAAAAGGAAAGTGTTAAATTCAATTTGCAGAAAAATCGAATATTCTTTTCCTATATTCCAAACAGATGAATGGATTTTTTTAATATTGATATTTTACCAAGATAGCATCTTCTTAATACCTTTTATTAAATATTTTTTGGCTATAGGAATGCACATAATTATTATAAATAAAATTGAAATTGTAATAAATAAAACTGAAATTATAGTTGTACGAGAATTACTATTGCTCTTTGCAGTTACAATTATGCAGAAAATTTTAAATTAATGTTTAACTGGTGATTTCTATTATAATTTATTTCTTTTAAAAGATATTTCAGGGAGAGTTGGAATATTTTCAAAAAATTCATTTTACTTTAACTTAATAATGTCAAATTCAATGCAATACGTATTGCATTCTTACCATCATGTATATTTAATGAAATAAAAAATATATCTGAATCTCAGGCATTTAATACTTTTTAAATAAAAACCAACCTTATCTGAGAATTTAATGCGTTAATTTTAATTATGCCAAAAGTACTTGTTCAAAATCAGAAAGAATTCTTTTATTTCTTGAGTAAATTATTTATCTAATAATAATAATAACAGCACAAATTTAAATGAATTTCGAGCACTGCAAAGAATCCCCATGAGGTTCTCTGAATAAATTTTATGAAATTTTAATTAATTAAGAATCAAACGAAATTTCGATACAATCTGACATTAAATAAATATTTCACACATAAAATATGTCTTTTAAAATATTAAAATTATACATACTTTCTTCTCAATGGTATAGTTTATTTTTGATTATTTATAATTTAATTTTAATAAACTCACACATTCATTGTTGTTTCCGATGTGATCTAGATCTTTTTTCACCTTTTCTAATGGTAGTTAAAATGTCTTTATATTGGAAGACCTAATACATGAAATAACCATCTAATTGTTGAAAAATATGTTGGTATTGAAATTTTATTGCAATATTTTAATGAAATTTAATTATTTTTTAAACCCTTATAGTTTACCAAATTCATAAAAGTATAATATCTCTCAGATAGCTTGTTTTTTGTAATTCATTGAATCTGAAAGATTAATAGAAATAAAGATATAAACTCATTTATGAGGCATTTTTCATATATAAAGTTATTTTTTCATATATGAAGCATATTTATTTTCTTCATATATATCATATTTATGAATTAATGTATTAATTCATATATGAAGCATATTAAAGATATTAATTCATATATGAAACATTTTAATTCATATATAAAGCATATTTATGAAGCATTTTAATTCATATATGAAGCATATTTATGAAGCATTTTAATTCATATATGAATCATATTAAAGATATTAATTCATATATCTAGCATATTTTGTAGTTCTCATAAAATACTGATACTAAACTACTCTACTTAGTTTTCTTATGCATTTAAGAATTATAGAATTCAGCTATCGATTTTACTGTTAAAGGAATTTTCATCATTTCCATTTTGACTTTTAAGTTCAAAGTTGAAATGAAATCACAATCGCATGAATACAAATAGATTCACGTGATGCGCGTTAGTTGCTTAATTCATTTAGATAAGTTAGGCTGTTTGAGTTTTAATATCTATCGCACAGATTATGAGAAAAAATGAAATGAATATCTAGCGTATCATATGCCAATGAGTAGTTAGATATTAAAAGTTTGGTCTTTCAATATTTTTATTGTCCGAATCACATGGGTTGATAGTAGAATGCAAATATCTAAGCCATGAGTAAACAATAAGGACAGAATATATTTGAAATTTAATATCGCATTTGGATTTCAAATATATTTCGCTTATGGAACCATGAATGCCAAGTTTTGCTGGAAGCCAACTTGAAATTAAACATAGCCAATATCCCTATTCCATCTAGTTGCCAAAGGCAGATAATAAATCAATATACCTGGAATTTTATAGTTTCCATTTTTATATTTTAAGTTTATTCATATATCAGTCATGCGACTCAATTGCATAGTGGAAACATGTTAAATATTAAATAAGGGCAAAATAAAATGTTGAGGTCCTTTTTTATTTGCATACTTTTAGCAATTTATGTTATTCATTGTGGAAAAAAATAATTTACTTACCCAAGTTATATTAAAGTTATTAATATTATATTATATTAATGTTAAGTTATATTATTATTATATTATATTAATATGATTATATTATATTAAATTATATGATTTCTCATGATCCATAGAGTGCTAGAGATTTACTCACATTTCCTTATGTAATACCTAAAGGTGTTTCAAACAGTAAATAATTTTACATTTGATTCAATTTATGTATATTTGACAAATTTACTCATTTTTGATTAAATATAAGAATTTTATAGTGTTTATAAATAACCACATTTTTCAGCTCAAAGAACTCTTATCACATATTGTTTATTTAGTATAAATGCCCGTACTGGTTTATTCAGTGTTGAACTAAACTTAATAAAGATCCCTCTATTAGTTTTGTTTCTCGATATTTGCTTACATTCTACTCACAATGCATTATCCCCTTGATTTTATATTTTTGTATTTAATCATAAATATTTTTTATATTTGATTACTATCATTTGAGAACATGATGTTGTTTTGGTTAGGATGTTTTGGTGTCTCCGAAATTCACGAGCAATTAAAGAAATTTTTTAACCTGTTTTTAACATATTGCATTATTATTATGTATGCTTCTTTGAAAGCAGATACGTGTTTAAAGGCGTGATCTATTTTTATCGGTATTTCTATATTATTACGTATTTTTCTTCACAACAGATTCGTTTTTTAAAGTTTGGCGTAGAAGGATGACATCATAGCTGTTATTTAATCTAAAATTGGTGAGCTCCAAAAAAGTTATTGCCAACTAGAAAAATTAAAAAAAGTACAGTTTAAAAAATGATCACACACACACGCACGCACGCACGCACACACACACATACACAAAGAGGGATAGAGACCGACAGAGAAGTCTCGTGATTATTTAAAACAGGTTAAAAACTTAAATTAATTAAGGCAATTAATAACGTAAAAATAATAATGTTCTCATATGATAAGTTGAAATTTGAGATCGTAGATTTCATTTTGTTTTCTGTTGTGTAACATAAAAGGAATTCACATACCCAGGTATTCTTCCCTTTCAAATGCTTTTCTGCTGTTTATGATTTGTCTTTGACAACTTTTACTTATATTTCCAATTAAATACAACGCTTTTATAGTGATTATGAACAAATATTTTTTAAATCTCAAAGAGCTCATAATACAAATGATTTATTGTCTTAAAAAGTCCGTACTGATTTATTCAATGATGAACTCAATTAAGTAATGATTTCACTATCAGTCATAACACGTTAGATCTATGATTAAATGTTTATTATATTTAACAATTTCATTGAAAATTCAATAAAGTATTTTGAATTATGTCGTGGCTTACGTGTAGGCAAATAAAGTTCAAGCTTTAAAAAAATAATCTTCTTTATTAAACATTTTTTTCAACTCACAACTTCAAACATCAAAACTTTCCTTTTTAAATCACACACAATTCTAAACAATCACATCGCCATCTTTATTCTCCTCTCTTTTTTTCCCGTTGCCAATCCACAAAAAAACAACCAAAGAAACTACTTTTATATTTTTGGTTGCCATACAGGAAATATATAAAAACAAATTAAAGAATGAATTTAAATAAACATAAATTTAAAATTTAGTGACACTGACACCTTTCCACCAGAGTCATATTAAATCCAAAGATTTAATATGACAAAAAAATAAGGGTCACATCATTTACACTTATCAATAGACTTTCCTTACTAATAAATAATTTTAAAGTTCCAAAAATTCTTAAATTCTCTATAAAGTTCTAATTCGTCTTCTTCTATTTACAGTCGAGATAGCGCATCTGCATTGCTTAGTTTTGACCCTTTTATGTGACTTGCCTCGATGTCATGGCGTTGAATGGCTAACGCCCATCTCTGCAATCTTGGACATTGGGGCACAGCACTCGTGAGAAACACTAGCGGATTATGATCGGTTAGCAAGAAGATTTTAGCTCCGCAAAGTAAAGTTTCAAATCTCTTCAAAGCCCAAATAATAGCATACGCTTCTCGCTCGATTGTAGACCACTTCTGTTGTGTTGGACTCAGATTCTGGCTTCCAAAAGCTTTTGGATGTACATTGTTTCCTTCATCCATTTGGCCTAGACAACACCCCACTGCTGTCTGCGAGGCATCCGTGTGCAAGTAGTATGGTTTCTCTATATCAGGAACTTTTAATTCTGTAATTCCACACAATGCGGCCTTCAACTCGTTGAATGCTTTTTCAGCCTCTTTACTCCATAGAATTTCATTCGGCACTTTCTTCTTAGTTAGTTCTGTTAATGGTAAAGCAGTTTTTGCAAAGTTTCGAATATATTACCTGTAAAAATTGCATAATCCTAATGCACTCCTCAGTTCTTTCTTTGTCTTGGGAGATTTTAAGTTTTGAATTGCCTTTATTCTTTCTTCATCAGGTGCGTGCCTACCTGAACCAACAACATGTCCCAAGTATTTAACTTTCTGTCTTGAAAAATCACACTTGTCCAAATTTACTGAGAAATTAAAATACTCCAATCTTTTGAAAACTTCTTCCAAATGTTTCATATGCTCCTCCCACGTATCAGAAAATACTGCTAAATCATCAATATAAGTACAAGCAAAGTGAGATATAGGTTGGACCATTTTAGACATGGCTCTTTGATAAGTTGCAGCAGCGTTCCTTAATCCAAACGGTAATACATTCCATTGATACTGACCTCGGTGAGTTCGGAAAGCTGTTAAATGTTTGCTGCTTTCTTCCATTGGTATAGCCCAATATCCCTTCAACATATCTAGCACCGTTATAAATTTTTTCTTCCCTACTAAGAAATTCAACTCCATCATATTCTGCATCAGATATGCATCAGGTACAGTCAGTGCATTTAAACTTCTGAAATCTATGCATAACCTTATGGTTCCATCTTTCTTATGAACACATACTACTGGGTGTGCTATTTCACTTACTACATGTTCAATTAATCCTAACTTAATAATTGATCTATTTGTGCATCCACTTCTCCTTTCAAACTCTCCGGTATCTTATAAGTTTTGGGTTTCATGGTTTCCTCTCCAGCCTTTAACTTTATCACATGCTCCCCAACTTTAGCTTGTTTAATTCTTCCAGAAAACAACGTTTTGTATCAATATAGTAAATCCTTCAACTGCTTTTGTTGTGTCTCGGTGAGGTATTCAACATTCACTCTTTCTAATGCTTCATCATTTCTCTCAGCTATTGAAAGTTTTGGTGTCTCGTATATCTCACCGAATTCCTCATCAATATCATAAACCACTCCAACAGTCTGAATTCTTGCTTTGTATTTCCTCATCTTGTTTACATGGAGCAATCTTAAATTCCCTTCAGGAATCCTCAAAAAGTAGGAATTTGTTTTTACTCTCCTCACAACTTCAACAGGACCTATCCATCTAGCATAAAGTTTATTGGTTGAGTCCGGTATTAATACAAGCACTTGATCTCCAGGTATAAATTCTCGAGGTTTCTTTCTAATATTGAAATATTCAGCGTACTTACTTTGTTGTACCTCACTTGTCAATTTTGCTTTTCTTGTTGCTACCTCTAACTTTCCTCTTAACTCCTTCAAATAATTTTCTACTGATCTTTTCAGGTTTAGAGGTAATAATATCTCACCATTCCAAGCTGATTTTAATATCGACAGCGGACCTTTTGACTTTCTTCCATACATCAGCAGAAAAGGTGGAACACCTGTCGTTGCATTTGGAACTTCTCTATAAGCCCTTAGTAAAAATGGTATTTGTCTATGCTAACTTCTTCCTTCCTCTCTGATAGTGTGATGCAGCATATTCTTAAAAGTTTGATTCCATCTCTCAATTAAACCATTTCCTTCCGGTTGGTACGGTGTTGAAAAGCGTGGACAAGCTCCTAAAATTTTTAAAAACTCTTGCGTTAAACTTGATGTAAAATTAGTTGCATTGTCCATTACAATCACTTCGGGAATTCCGGTCCTACTGAAAATTTCCAGCAGAGCTTCACACGTATTCTTAGCCGTCAAAGATTTTAGAGGGACTGCTTCTGGCCATCTAGAATGTTGATCCATCAAACACAGAATATACTTATGTCCCTGTGATGATATTGGTTCTACAGGACCTATTAGATCTACATTTACCACTTGGAATGGCAGTTCGGGACGACATACAGGTGTTATTGGAATCTTATCAACTGAACGATTTACTTTTCTGCATTGACAACCATGACAGTAACTACAATATGCTCTAATCTCCTTGCTCATACCCGGCCAATAGAATGAGAATTTGATCCTCTGAATTGTTTTCCGAGCTCCTAAATGTGCTTCAAATACTGATTCATGTGCAATTTCTAGTATCTTGTTCTTTCTAATTTCAGGAATCACTAGCTGTCTTACCTTATTTCCACACATAATCTGTTCATGGTATAGCATATTATCCTCCAACACATATCCTCCTTTGTTTTGCTTAAACAATCTCCATGCTTCTTGAAGAGTATTGCACCTCCTTTGTTGATTCTTAAAGATCTCTGCTTTATTTCTGTTATTCTCTTCAACATCATGCTTCCCTATTATCGGCTCCCATTCTTCCATTTCATTATTCACACTCACATTCACTGCTTCATTTTAAGCATCTGACCTTAAGTTCACAGCAACTGTGACAGTTGGATTGTACATTCTCTTTTGTTCCTTCAATGCTTCATACGTTTCCATATCCAATAATATGTCAGCATTTAGTCCATCCAGAGTTGCCACTATCGTCTTAATTACAGGTGTAATATACGAATTCGTCACTAATCCAATTTCCACTCCTTTTAGTTCAGCCTTTAAACACGTACCAAACGCAGGTTGCAGCATTATGTATCCTTTAGAATCTACTTCATTACCCACCACACTGCTTCTAAACACACTTATTTGTGCTCCTGAATCTACAATAGCTTCGTATGCAGTTCCTCCATATGAAATTTTTACTATTTTAAGATCAGACATGTTTGGCTGAACAGCAGCCCCTTTCTGATTTTCCATTACAACCTCACCGTTGAATCTCGAAGTAACTACTTTGCTTTCGCTCTCTTTTTCTTCAATAACTTTGACTTCCGCCACTTTAACCTCAGTCCATCCTCTCCCTTCTTTCTTATCCCGACAAAATCTGGCCAAATGTTCTGCTCGCCCACAGTTGAAGCACGTAACTGGGTTTTTGAAAGAATTTCGCTTATCAAATCTCCTGTGATTACTCGACTCTTGTCTATATTCTTCACCAAAGATATGATTTCTGTTATTAAAATAGCTTTGTTTTTCTTGACGGAAATTTCCATACGATGGATACAAAGAGACTTTATTATATTGCCTTGCATTTCATATTCATCTAACTTCTCAGAAAGAGCATCAACTGTAATAATTTTACTCCAATAATCAATAAAATGTTGTTGAATATCTTTCGATACCTGTTCCTTCATCTGCTCCACAATAACAAGTTGTATCAGACTTTCAAAATCAATAATTTTTAATCCCATTATCTACTCGTCGAAATAATTCGCCAACTCAAACCCAAAATCTCGCCAAGTAATTTCAGACGATTTACAATGACTTTTAAATTTTATTTTAAATGCTTCCGGGCTCAATTTAAATCTTTTCAATAATATACTCTTCACGTGCTCATAATCGTTTGCCTTTTCTTCAGGTTCCCGGGCAATTAAATTCGCTATTTCCAACGGCAATAGTCCAATTAGATTAGTTACCCAATTTTCCTTTTTAATCTGCACTCTTTCTGCTTTTCTTTCAAATAATATTAGATAAAAACTTATATCACCTTCTTTGGGATCAAAGTTATGCATTAACCTTTGTAATCCAACTTGTTCTTGCATCCTTTCATTTTGAGGACTCATTTCTCTTCCAACATCACTATTCACAAACGATGCCTCTATCTTCAACTTTTCTAATAAAAACTCATTTTCTTGTCTCTTCTTTTCCAATTCAAACATTTTCTTTTCTCTTCCTTTCTAATTCATCTTGACGCTTAATTTCTTCTTCTCTTTCATTAACTATTCTTTCTAATAATTCTTTCACAAACTCCTCCTCATACTCCGTACTTCCTAGTATTATTTTTTTAAATCAACAACTTTCATATCTTCCGTAATAGTTTCTCCTAATTCCTCCGCTAACAACTGCAAACTACATTCTTTGATCTTCCTAAAAACGCCATTTCTAAATCAACTCTTCTAAATAAACTTCAATAAATATTATAAATTATATACTTTCTTTCAACAACTTCTATAATAATAAAAATAGCTTACTCTACACCAGAGTCGAAATATTAGAAATCTTGGAATTCTTCAAATTCTCGAAATCCTTTCAAAGCTCAATTCTTCAAATTCGTTCAAAATCCATTGGGTTATTTACCGCGCATTTATGTCGTGGCTTACGTGTAGGCAAATAAAGTTCAAGCTTTAAAAAATAATCTTCTCTATTACACATTTCTTCCAACTCACAACTTCCAACATCAAAACTTTCCTTTTTAAATCACACACAATTCTAAACAATCACATCGCCATCTTTATTCTCCTCTCTTTTTTTCCCGTTGCCAATCCACAAAAAAACAACCAAAGAAACTACTTTTATATTTTTGGTTGCCATACAGGAAATATATAAAAACAAATTAAAGAATGAATTTAAATAAACATAAATTTAAAATTTAGTGACCCTGACAAATTACATTATGTAAGTTATAATTCTTTCAAAAAGTGTCACTCTTTATTCTCTCATTAAATAATAATAATTTTTCTGTTTATTCTAAGAAAATCTTCATAAATTAACTGTTATTTCTCTGTAGGTGAAAGGGGACCTTGTTACCAATATCACTGTGATTTCGGGGCGATGTGCGTCTTGAAAGGTGGAATTGCGACCTGTGAATGTCCCACCTGTACTGATGAATTCGAACCCGTATGTGGAACGGATGGAATATCGTACACCAATAAATGCAAGCTGAGGCGGGAGGCCTGTGAGCAGAAGACTGAGATAGCGGTCGCGTACAGTGGCTTGTGTAGTGAGTAAGATGATCAAACTTTTATTTAAAAGAAACCAATATTTCAGAAAATATTTATGACTAATAAATAATAATTTATATTACTAAACAAAAGGTAATACTTTTCTGTTGATAGATTAAAAGTTGATAGATAAAAGAGGACTCTGCCATTGTGTTACTGTTTTCAATCAGTATAATCATCAGTAGAAATTAATTATCTTCCTCTGTTATCTGGAGTTCTCCTTAGTTAAAATGCTCCCAGATCATGAGGAACGAAGACATTAAACATCAGACCATGAGGGATTCCTTTTAAATTTGAATACTAAATTTAAGATTTCGGGGGATAAATGACTTTTCCACTCCTTTGAAATCATTTGAAATTTCAATGCAATCAGTAATTCTTTAGTCTGAAAGAAAATAAACTTTATGTTGATAAAACTGTGAAACTGCTCATTTATGATGCTTACAAAAAAGTTTTTTTAAAAGTAAAAATTAAATTTTTACACTAAATTAGGTTTGGTGTAGTTTTACTAAAAAATATCAAAGTCACTCGAAAGAAATTTTGAGACATTAGTACAGATTTGTTTTTATGGCTCGAAGACAGCGTTGGAAGATTGTCATTTGTAATTATTGTCACAATATCTAAAATAGAAAATACTTCTGCCTTGTCTTTTAAGCGATATCGCAAGATGACATGTTTTCTTAACTGTTATAAGTTAACTTAGTTGTTAATAAGTTCTCCAATAGCTCTTTGATGACAAAATTGTTTCTCGCAGTTTTTTTATTTCTACTTCCAGAAAGATCATTGATCTGAATCCAGCTAATTTTTAGGATGATATTTTAGTTCTAGGTGAACCCTCAAATTTGTGATTTTTTTTGATTTATAGGCGTCTTTTAAATGAGTATTTATGCATAGTTATACATAAACATTATTAATGAATATGCATATTTATTCACTTAAGGACTTTAGGCAAAAACATCATATTTAATGACTTTATGCATTAATGACTAATGACTTTATGCAATCTTCTCTTTTTCATTGTTGGCTACAATTTCTTTCATGCAATGTAGAAATTGCACGACATATAATAGCATATGAAAGTGACCATGCCAAAAACTCATATTCTTGTGGTGGAAACCTCATAAGCCAGATAACATCCATTGAACATAAGTTACTTTTGTCTAATAGCTTTGTTATTGGGCTACAAATCCTAGCATTGCAAGTTTGGTCCTACCATTCATCCACAAACCGATGCTGATACAATTACCCTGTGTTAACCTTATAATTAGGAATACTATACTTAGAGATTTTAATGTCTTGTGCAAGAAATTAAAAGTATAACATATTTTTTTCTAAGCGGCACATAGATTCACGTTTAAATTGTGCAGGAATTATTTCAAGGCCATCATCAAACATAATGATTTTAGAGCAAAGTTTGAATTAAAATTTGTTTATTGTTCTATTGCTCAGAATAATACTACGCGATTTCTCATCTTGAATAAACAACATTCTCACAACTGTTGTGCTGTTCTCTACAAGAGCCCAGCACAAATCGTCAGGCGCATTAGAAACAACAGCCAGCATTACTAACAACAACCAACATAGGTTCGCTATACGCTTGACTCAAATGTATCGTTCATCTCACCACCAGCTCACTGGTGGAATAGTATGCGGTGAAAACCTCATAAGTTAGATTACATTCATCGGATATAAGAGACTTTTGTCAAAATACTATGTTGCTGAATTACAAACCCTAAAGTTGCGACTTCGATCTTCAACCAATCATTCAACACAATCTTAATAATTTTCTTCCCTTCTTCACGTCTTTCTGTTGCTATTATTTGTTTTCTTATGTGGTTTGCCCATGGATTTTCGTTTGTATCTACCATTCCAAAACCATTTATGGTTTTAAATGGTTCTCAGGAGTTTATTTACGAGGGGGGGGGAATGGCTATTTTGTTTCACAAATTTCAAACTTACCAGTGTGACTTTAGATGCGTATCTTTTTGTTTTGTCATTGTTCATGACAATCTTGAGCTTATTTCTTCAAATTGCTATTATTTGTTTATTTATGCTGTTTACCCATCTTTTTTTTTGTATGTAATTTATCGTTCCTAATAAATTTATGGCTTTCAATGACTCTCAGAAGTTTACAAGAGAAAAAAAATACTATTTTCACTCCAAAATTCAAAATTTGGAAATTTTTGTCCCTTTCTAAGTTTAATTGTGTATCTTTCTGTTTTATCATTGTTCGCGACAATCTTGGACTTATATCTTTAAATAATTGTATCTAAAATTTCATTTAGATTGATTGAACACAACAAGCCTTAACAACTCACCAGCCGGGAAAATTTCTTTCTGATGATTTTGCATATAGGTTCTTAGATTCCTAATTAAAACTATTTTTATTTATTTAACAAGATCCTGTTTTAATGCGTTTCAACATTTGCATTCCAAACAGAAATTTTAAAATAATGCTTTAAATTTGTAAATTAAATATTTATATTTAACTGTGGGAATTTTAAAGTAGAATTTTTGTGATACGAAATATTTTTGTGATTTATAAAACTTTAGTTAAAACATCACGTATGAAACATTACGTAAAAAAAGTACAAAATTTCTTAATTTTCTGTACGTAATTTTGAACAAAACGGAAAAAGAAAGCTAAGTAAATAGGAAAATAAATATGCAATGCAATATAGAAAATTTATTACTACAGAAGAGCTTAGGTCATTGAAGAAATATTTAATCGTTCGATATATTTCATGTTCCTTTTCCCTGACTTAAGAAATTGTTTCACCATTTGTTTCTGTAAATGAGGTTAATGCATTCAGTTGACTCTTGAATTATTTTGAGAAAGAAGTACATGAGATGTTCTGATTTATGTTTAAGATACTAAGTACTTTCAAACATTTGTTATGGTACAGCTCATAATAACAACCGCGGTTAGTTACTGCGTTTCTCCGAAGAACTTCAGAAATTTATTTTGTGTCATAAATATCTTGTATTCATAATGAAACCGAAGTGTTAAAATTCTTCTTGCTGCGTTCAAATACTGGCGGTTACTGAATTCTATTTTTGAAGTCTTAAAACATTATATTATATTCTCGTGATTGCTGCCATATCATCCTTATATATTTTCTCATTCATTGAATTTGTTTTAAATATAGTATATTGTACTTTCATTTATAACTGCACAGTCGCTTAGCAATGGGATAATTTTTAATTACCTTCAGTAAGAAATTTTCATGCAACTTAATTATCTACCTAAAGCACTTGTAAAATTATGAACGCTTAAACGTAATAAATATTTCTTTTCTTCAAATAACGTAATTATATAAAGGTGTATATATACTGCTTTCTTCTTGACTGGATTTCGCGAAACGTTTTATTTCTCTATATATTTATGTATACTTATGTTTAAAAAAAGTTAAGAATTCTATAAAAGAACTTTAAAGAAGTAATCTAATACTACTATATCTGCAACAGAAAAATAATAAGTTTATTATTTACGTAATCATTTAAGAATAAAAATAACTACAAAATATTAATATAATCAATGCTAAATGAACAGAAAAATCACCCGCGTTCTAGAACAGGAATAACGCGTCTTCCTCGTCATCTGAGAGTCCCTAGTTCGGGCATGGTTGTTATTCTGAGTTCTACTTGTAAGTTGTAATTTGTTACCTGTAAAAAATGGACTGAGCAAACGACTGTGATGAGTGAGTATCAAAAGTCGTACTCTTGGCCCTAATTGGTGCTGCTGCAAAACAGGAAGTCTTATTAGGCTTAAATCGCTGACTGCCTCAGCTGGGTTGTCCAGGGCAAGTGCCATAAGAAACAGCAACTTTAGAAAAAAGTTACATATAAGAGCAATTTCCAATGGTTGTGAATTATTTTACTAAAGAAAATGTATCAACTTCTCATATGATATGAGAAGAGATTTTTTTCACAGTATTTTTTCAATAATACATCCTCTTAAGAGTATTTTTCTCATATGCTCAAAAATTTTTTCCAGTCATTATTCTGATAATTTCCATGATTCCAACTTTTGCGCAAGTTTGTTTTAACCAAAGCAAAAATATTTAATAATCATAAATTAAAATGATTTTTTTTTAATTGAACAAAATGAACACATGTTTTTAGTTATTATAAATAAAGTTTTTAATTTTTAAATAAATTTAAATTGAGATAAAAAAAAGTCTTATCATATTATTTCATAAAGAGGCATTCAAACGGCTAAAACCAATATTTCTATGACGAAATAAAATTCTTTTTTCTTAAAAAATTAGTTTTTATAATATACAAGTTTTAAAATAAATTTTAATTTAATTTTTTTCTCAAAGAATTTCTTCAATATATGGTTTTCTTTATTACATTCGGTCTTAATTATTCATTTTATGTAATTTCTGGTAAAATTCGCGAAAATTATTTCAAAATGAGTACTTAATTGATAAATCAAACGTCCCTTTCCGGTTGCATCATCTTAAAATTTAATGAATAAATGAAGAATTAGATTTTAATATTTGTTATTTAACTGTCAACCAGAAAGAGAATAATAAGCCACTAATTTCCCAAAACGAACATAGTTGAAAATATATTTATATTTCACCACCTGTCTGATTGTATAAAAAACATTTAATGAAGGTTTTCCTTTCTTATTTCGTTTTGCATTCGACAATTGTTAAATCTTTATTAAAATTCCTTAACGATATAATGTATGCTTTTATCTTAACTTCAGGTAACATCAAATAAATTAAATATTCCTTCTGATATGCTTCTTGGTATTGAATATTTTATTCGTTTAACATCAATTCCAAACAATCTCCCTATTCTTTTAGTTTTAGCAGTGGATAATAGAGGATAAGATCATTTGATAAAGTAAATTTCAAATAGATAAAAAAAGTGAAAGAAGAATTTACATTTTTCCATTAACTTAAATATTTAATCTAAAAATGAATTTATTCTCAATTAAAATGTCATTTGAAGAAAAAATGAATCGCTTAAGTTCATGGGAAAAGCAACAGATCATACTGGAACTGAAAAAAAATAATAATGAGTCGAGTGAATCCAGTTTTGAATATCCCATGAAAAGCTTTATCTAAGGAATAATTATTTAAGCTATCAAGATTAGGTTTATGCATAGAATGTATTTTCAAATCTCCAGAGAAACTCTTAAATTATTATCGATCAACTTGTGCACACTTCTGTCTCATATTTTGAAAATCTTCATATTATATAATTATAAATATTTATGCCAAATAATTAGCAAGAGGCTCATTAAAACTATTGTTCGTGCGGCATAATAAGACAACAATATTTGAAGCTAATACCAATTAAATAAAAATGAAACAGTTATAAGGGTTTTTATCTCGAATCATTATAATATATTTCTGACAGAACATCTTACATGAAATAAAGCAACTGATAATTCCTTTTTTCATCAATTGCTATTCTCGACTGCAAAACTGAACAGGTGAACAAGTTTTAATATCCTGATAGATCCTTGTTATGTGATAATGAATTTTTTTTTTTTGAGAAACGTATTCAAATAAATTAGGCTTAGAGAGATGGCAGATCAAACTCCTTGGAAACATACTAAGGCAAACCTTGACTAGAAAAGGGGCTTATGTGATTCATATTTAGCATCTATATTTTTTTACTGACAGATAGAATCATGAAAAGTCGAGCACAAACCTGTAAAGGAAACTGAGTTCTTACTTTAAATTTAATAGAATGTGAACAAATTTACTTCATCAAAAATGGTCAAAAATCATGTGCATCATTGTGTATTGTTTCAAAAGTTCTAAGAATGAAGTCATTAACTATTTTCTACAATAAAATAACTTTGTGTTCAGTATACAAGGTTTTATCAATTATCATCATAAATTTAGTCATAAGAAGTATTTATATTGAGATAAATTTATTTATAAGAAGTATATTGAGATAAATTTATTCATAAGAAGTACTTATATTGATATAAATTTATTCATAAGAAGTACTTATATTGAGATAAATTTATTCATAAGAAGTACTTATATTGAGATAAATTTATTCATAAGAAGTACTTATATTGGGATAAATTTATTCATAAGAAGTATATTCAGATAAATTTATTCGTAAGAAATACTTATATTGAGATAAAATTATTTATAAGAAGAACTTATATTGAGATAAATTTATTTATAAGAAGTACTTATATTGAGATATAGCAGTCTTACTCTAATGTTTTTATTACTCTTCTTTCTCTCCTCGGCACTTCTAAAAATTCTGTCATTGTTAGAACGAGCACTGGAGCATGTTCCTTATGATAATGTATACCTGTTTCTATAATCTCTGTTGATATTTTTTTTGCCCTGAAATTTCGGGTAAAATGTATAATTTAATCGGAATCGTACTGTGTGAGTAGGGTGATGAAATTCCCTATACGATGTCGCGATAAAAGAGGAATGCAAAAACATAAAACCCTTTGGGTAAACTAGATAGGTATGGGAAATAAAAATTAAGTATCCGTAATGAAAAGTACATCTGCATCAAGCCAATTTTCCTGCATTAATTCGTTTACCGAAAAAAATAATGATTGGAAACGTTTTGAAAATTCCTATACTGTTCCTTTTAATACATTTTGAAGGAAACGTTTAAAGGACATTACTTTTTTATCTTAATGATGTAAAAATCCTATTTAAATGTCATTTTGTAAAAGTTTTCATTGAAGCAATTGAATGCCAGTAGCCGAAGCATGTTTTTATAAATAATATTAATTATTTTTTTTAATTTAGAAATTATTTTTTTTAATTTTTAGCTGGTTGTGAAAACAAAAGATGCGAATATTATGCTGTCTGTGAAAGCGACGGCAGGGGAAATGGGAGATGTGTGTGTCCGAAAACATGTATCAAAGTAAGTAAGAGCTCTTCATAAATTTCATATATTTATGATTTATCATTATTAGATTGAGAAAATCTTAAAGTATGATTTTAATTATGTAAACTTTTAAACTAATTATTGTGGAAACAATATAATATGTATAAGAATAGAATGGTAAAATGTTTTTATCAGAGGCAAAACATAATCTACCTTTCGAACATTTTTCGCGTATTTAATTTTTTTATTAATAAGTATTTTGTATATTCTAGAAAACTAAAATTAATATAATTAGAAAATTTTCATAACGCGTTCAATTTTAATATTTTAACAGTAATATTAATGCAATCACAGACACACAAATTTCAGGAAATAAAGACTATAATAAATATTTATTACTTAATGTGAATCAAAAAATTATCGATTTCTTATGAAAGGAGACAGAAAAATTAAGTAAAATTGATTTGAATATTCCATAATTAAATTATTATATCAGGTAATAGCAACTTTTTCCTTTTTCTCTTTTGATTATATCTAGTTCATTATAAACTGCTATTTTATTAAACTTTAAATAAACATTGTTTCTTAATATCATAAAATTAATCTTCAAATAATTATTAATTAATCCTAAAAGGTAAAACAATTTTGCTATAAACAATATTAAAATGAAGAATTTAGAATTATATTTGCGATAACTTTAACAAATAAAATTCAAAAGCAAATGATTTAAGTCATGGATAAAAGATTGCCTTTATTTATATATATACATTTTTAATATGAAACTATCTTTGAAGTTTTTCAAAATATGAAAATAATAACTAGAAAGATCGAAAGCTCCATCTCAGAAATGCATTAAAAGAATAAAATATTCCATTAATCATTAAACAATTACTCGTCTAAAACTTACTTACAAACCTTTATTTTTGTTTTCAAATTTTCAAGCATCGGCGAATCCTCACAGTAAAAAATGCATTCATGTTAATAATCAGTAAATCATTCTTCAAAACTCACTAAAACTATTGTTTACTGATGATAATAATAAACAAAAAAAATCAATGTAATTGCTCATTTTCATTTAATTGAATTTCAATTTATCATACTAAGATGTAAAATACACAAATACAAAAAAAGCCACAATATAGTAAATATTTATATCAAAGTTAAATTAATTATTTTAAAGTAATTACTAAATGTGTTTTGATATGAAAAAGTAATGCAAAATATTTCCTTGTTTGTTTATTTGTGTAACTAAACAAACACAATATTCTCTTATGATCAAAGGCAAAATATTTATTTCTCAGGTCGAATCTCTTGTTTGTGGTACTGATGAAGTAACTTATTTAAATGAATGCGAGATGAGAGTCGAAGCCTGCAGAAAAGCTCAGTACGTAATGGTTGTATCTAAAGGCCCATGTGGTAAGTAACTATTATCAGTGAAATATTTATTCCATACAAAGAAAACTAAATAATGGAGCTTCACCGACATAAATAATGTAACTTCTTACTTTAATAATGATTAAAAGCATGAAAACAAGTAATGATTAAAAGCATGAAATGAGAAATAACGGCTGGAAGCTCAAAAGATGGCCAAATGAAGAAACTTTAACATGAATTGGCAACATCGTGTGCAGGCTGATCAGAATTTTCTTGAAACTGAACGTATAATTTTGCTTTCCTTTATTTTTATATTAAATATGAATCTAAAAAGTGACATTACAGGTGTTTCTTTTTGTGTTTTTATTTTTTACTCCTTAAAACCCAAATTCTTGTAAAAGAACTTTTTCTAAAATTTTATTACCGATGTTTTGGTAGAGGTGTACTCGCATAAAGTAAGTTTTCAGAACTAGCCTTAAAGTCACTTTCTCTGATAGCTATTGATATATACATTATTGTAAATATGAAAGTTTAGATGGATAGAGGGATGGTGTTAGTCAATCACGCCCAGAATAGTTGATCGAAATTGGATGAAATTTAGCACAGAGATATATTATAGTCTCGAATAGGACATAGTCTCGAATAGGCTACTATTATAGACTCGAATAGGCTACTATTTATTTCAGTTAATTGAGTGATTAAATTTTTATTAATTAAAAACTGGCTTTCCCGCCCAAAATCCCCATTTCCCCACAGCCAAATGAGTAAGACTTCTGTTGTTTTTTCCCCCACGCTAATTAGGTTAGACTCAACATGTTTTCTATCAGTTATTTCAAACGATTCTGCTTTTATTTTAATGTTTCTGTTTTTAGTTTAGCATTTAAAATTAAGCATTGCTAAGTAATATATCTTTCGAATTCATTCTGAATTACTTTTTAATTAAAGGTAGTTTCCCGTTAGTTAGTTAAAGAAATTTGGCGGAGTTCTACATTATTTTTAGATTTTTTGCTTTAAAATCACTGTAATAAATTTGATGGAATTCTACATAATTTGAAAATTTTTCGCTTGCACTCGGCTAACGGAAAAATATCAAATTAAAATAAAACATAATAAAGGAAATTAAAAATTTCTCATCTGTATTGCGTTACCCCATCTGGCGTAGAAAATTCACACATTTGTGTGCCCAAATTGTTGTTGAATTGGCACGCGCAGCATGTCCTTGATTTCATTTTGTTTTAGCCAGATTAATAAGCAAAATAATTTTGAATAATTGGTTTGCTGTTTTGTTTTATATTAGATACACACTGTGAATAAATTGTTTTTAGGTTAGTTGAGTGGGCTAAGCTTTGATATACAACAATTTGGGGGTTTTAGAGGTGGTAGTTTTTTTTGTAGTACCTTGTTTGGTTTTATATTTCTACATTTTTTTATGTTACTGTAATTCGACTTTTCCTGTTCGTTTCCCTTGCTTTGTTTCTTGCTGTACTTATTCCTTTCGCCTACTTTCATTATTTTCGATTAACATTTTTTGCGCGGTTTCCATTTTTCTTTCATTTATTGATCTCTTTTCTATATTTCCATTTATTTGCTGCAGCTTTCATCAAAACTTTACGATTGGAAACGCTATGGCTGCCATTGGCGTTACATTCGACCATTTAGCTAAAATTTGGCGACAAATTTTTATTTTTGGCTAAAATTATTTTTAACGGCTTCATTACTGTGTTATGACATTTTTCATTGTGATCAGACCGCTAGTTCTCATACATGCACTTTTTCTCATAGATGCAAAATTTCCATGTGTACGAAATCGCGGGTAAAACCTAGTAGTACATAAAGCTTAAGATGGTTCCTGAACATTTACCTGCGCACAAATGCGAGTGAAACAAATCAATCATAAATCAATATATTCTAGGAATAAAATAAATCTTAACTTAAGAACGATAAATCTGGCTGCATTATGAAAGGCTCCGTTTGGAATGTCTATAAAATTAACTTAAGATATAACTACAATTGTCGAATTTAGTGAAGACTCTCAGTTTATGGATGAGAGGCAACCACGATAAATTATGCAAAAGAAGTCTGAAAGATTACTAAATATTACTGCTGTTTCTACTGTAAGGAACTATTAAAATCGTCTATCTATTGTACTCCAAATTGTGAGAGAAGACATAAATTAATTCCCAATGTCTTTGATCCCTAATTCTGAACTTCGCTTCGATGTTTTAGAAGACATCGCAAAACATGAATTTTTGAAGATTTTAGGACTTATATCGGAGCAGTCCATGAGTATGACAAGAATTTGCTAATCTAAGATCAAACGTAGTAGATCTTTCGCCTCTACATTTCATCGCCTGACAACGAGTAGGTCTTCTACTTACTTGAATTCGGCTAAGTAATCATCCTCATTCAGAGTCATATAGACACAGGGCCGACGTTTCAGGACTGAAATCGACGTACCGGCTTTACTTGCACTGTGGTTGAGTAATAAAATTTATTAGTACCGCTAGAAAAGAAGCCAAATATTCAGCATTTGAAAGAGTCGATGTCGACATTTAAGAAAATGACATTTAGCTGTCTATTTTCGAAAGAATTATTTCAGTTTTATCAATGGTTTGAATGTTCTCCTCAACATAGATCACTTGCATAGATATTTTAATCGCTTTCCATCCGGAGGATATATGGAAAATTTAGTGATGAGCCTGTCAACGAAAGTGTGATGGCTGAGAATAAAATCTCTGAATCGAAAGTCACCCAAACAGAAGAAAATAAAGTCCATCTAATAAGTGTGGGTAAATATCTTATGATTTTAATTGACTCAGATGCTTTATACTCTATCACTTTAGAGAAATTCCGCCGTTCAATACTGGGGAAAATTCAAGCTCGTAAATAAGCCGAACTTGTTTCTAAAAGTGACAGATGGAAAAGTTTTTAATTTACAGGATGTCGCCCTATGTATTTATAGTGTTATAATAGTATAGCCTTATTATGATTCTAGACTGTGATATTTTAATATAATTGATTATATTTAAAGCCATAATTGATAATAATCGTAACCTGTAATTGACTGTGGTCATATCGAGTTAATAATCGAATCACGTTTCAGGAAATGGATGCGATGGTTCAGTGTAGATAGTGTCTAACTTTTAAACGAGACTCAAATTTTCAATCGACAATCATACAAAACGATGACGAAGATATTTTTTTCAACTATATATGCTTTTCTTCATAAAAATTTGAGCATCTGTCTGTTAGAAGAGATAACTGAATACAATATTTGCAGTTTCTTTGAAAAGAGTAGTAAGTGAGTTCCGAATGATCTCATAACTTCAACATAATGATAGTTGTTGATATCAGTTTCGGCGAAAAGAACACATAATAAAGGTTTTGTCTAAATATAAATATGATTTAAAACAACAGAGAAAATTAGCCAAAGATCATATTGAGTTGTAGGTGAGAGAAAAATCATACAAAATGTGAGAAAAAATCTTTAAAAGGAGATTATTCATAAATATGCAAGTCCATTGGGGCGTCTATAATATTCGTGAAGGGTAAAGATGGAAGCTGTGTTGATTATCTCAGATTAAAAAAAATGATAAAAAATGCGTTTATCCATTTCTTATAATTAATTGGAATGTTCAAAATTCCTGAATTCCTTTCCGTTCCCGTTCTTTATTTCTTTTTTTTTTACTGTTAAAAAATTGAAATTGATGAAGCCTACAGTGAAAAAATAGCATTTATTAATTCTGACGGTTTATATGAGTTTATAATCCTCGAATTTCGATTTAAAAAGCTCCTGATATTCCAGATAATAATGGGTAACTTATTTTTATAATTAAAGTAGAATATTTATCTGTATTATTTTGATAAAATCATCGTATTCTCTGCTAGATTTGAGGAACACCTGTACTGCCTAATATCGGTTCTAGAATGTTATTTTATGGCAGAACTGAAGTTTAATAAAGCCAAATGGTTATTGGGATCTAAACAATTGCTGGCTTGGATTAACAATAATCGAATGTAAGCTGGTCCTGATAATATCAAAGAAATTGTTGAATTTTAAGATAAACAAATATTTCAAAAACGGCTCATGTTGCCGAAAATACATCAAAGATTCTTGCATCAAAGCTATATCTTACAAAAACTACTAAAAAAGACCAGGGTACGACTTAACCTAATCGAAGCTTCACTTTGCTTTACTTTAGTAATGAAGAACCAACCATAATAGTTATGGAAATATTTTTACTTAAAAGAAATTTTCTGTCCGATTTGAATACACATTCTGATGTGGGGTCCCAGGGCAACTGCCCCGTATGCTTCTGCCTTAGACAGGTTTTGAGAAAGAGCCAAATTTCTTTAAACGAATTACCAACACCGGTCATTCGATACTTCAAAAATTGCTTTATCAAATAAGCCTATTTAGTACATCTTTTAAGCTAATACCGTCACAGAAGTACAATATTCAGTGGCTACAGAATTGTATCCATACAATTCTTGATGCCAAATCAAGATGGTAATAGACTCTCAGACCTACCACAAAGGCACACTGATTAACCATAAAACTGAATGAACGAACCACCACAACAACAACACTGGCAGGAACTGTAATTGAGTCCTAATGGTCATCACCATCCACGGTACAACCCTCCCCATAGTAAGCACGTCCCATCATCGATGAGAGGAATCCAACTCCCACCTATTAGTGTACACGCCTCAAAGGTTGCCAGATCCAACCACCATACTGACAGATTCTCATCCTGATTAAGAGATGCCCCTTGGCGGAAAATCAAGATGGTCAAGAAATTATTACTGTTTGTATATCTAGAATGCTCAACATAGTAGAAAATGAACCATAAGGTGCTAATGTCTTATAGTAATTTGGTCAATCAACAAACTTTGCCCTTATACTCTCGAATGTCCTTTTACAATGATCGCCAGTCATTATGATGGTTTTCTGATGATCCATCTGAAATTCAAACTCATTACGGACTGAGACTGCAAGAACATCATATCACCATTCTGTATAAATCCAGACGCAAACAACACTACTGTTCGTCACGGCATTTACCAGTGTCAAAGAAAACTATCTCAATTCCAATTACTCTTCCATACAAGTATGATAAAGACCACGGAATAATTTGTATAAAAAGAATTTTGATCAAAATAATATAAACAGTGAATTGAGATCACTAAATGGAATTCTTTATAAACATAATTATGACAGGACATTGCGACAGTGGTTACCTGTCGTTTTACCAAGTTACGCAAAGATATTTTATGATATTACTATAGTGGAAAATATGAAAGCTAAAAAGTTAGAATAAAACGAATATTGGACTCACATATATCGGAGTGTTCGATTATTTGCTAACCATTGTAGTGTAAACAGCAGGAATTGGAAAGAAACAGAGGCTGCGGATATCCATTCCACATTCAGAAGCGAATTATCATCTACTTGGGGATCAATTTCTTATGACGTCGTTTTCCAAAAATAAATGAGCTGTAGTTTGTAGTTATGGATCATCATTTTTTCTCGATACGCTAACACGGAAAAATTTACTAACACAAATGTACCTGAAGTTGCAAAATTTCTTTTAAAAGAAATCCTATTGAAAAAGGGAACCTCAAAACTTATGATATCAGATTGAAGAACTGGATTTTTTTAAAGGTGGAGGCCGACCTGTTAAGTCTGAAATATAAATTATCGAATTAAAATATCATATCCTCAAACAAATGTTTGAAATGAAGAATTCTCTAAAACACCCAGAGCCGTGATGTCGATATATTTCGTTGTTGAACAAAGGGACTGGGATAAGATTTTACCATTTTTAGCATTTGTGTACAGCACTACAAACAAGTAAGGTACGAAAAAATTCAATTCCTACTTAGGTCTTGATATTTTTTTAGTTATACATTTTATTAAATAATTACAATTAATATAAATAATTTATCAAAAAAATTATTGATTTTGGCAAGAATTGAGCTCTTATTTTTCACCTTCAAGTAAAAAATACTGAAAGAAAAGAAAGACTGATCGAAAAACGATACGAAACATCGACTATTGTCTTATAAGTATTTGTGCGAGGGGTAGGTAGGCAGAGTATTTTCACATGTTTTTCATTGTGGCGTTTTCAAGCAACTTCAGAAAACATGTTTGTCTTAAAAATTCCTGAACAAATATTTTGAACCCTATAAAATTACAAAAAAAGATGTAAAAAAGAGGGTTGAAGACATTTCGGCTGCCAAATGTTTGAAATGAAGGATTCAAACAAAAAAAGTCGTTCACGTT
>JAOUZG010025323.1:6244218-6258173 GCA_026289955.1 Argiope argentata
ATTGGTGACGACTTCAAATTTGGTTATAAAGTTGGACGGTATAATACATAAGTACCATGTTTTTCAGTAATTCCCTTGTTTTTTCTTTAATACTCTCAAATTATGTTTTTTTTTTTGTTTTACTGAACCAATTTTAAATTATTTTCATTTACTTAAACTTTAACTTCTCACGTGGTATCACTTCAAACCGTATGATTGGCGAAGTATACTCAAATTTTGACTTTTGAGGCATTAAAATCAAATCATCCCACCATACAGATGGATGCAAAAATAAGCGCATCCTTTAAAAATGAAATCAGATTGCAAAAATGAAACTTTATAGCAATGTGACATTTGAAGACTTCATAAATCATTGGTTGTTGCACATGTAAAAGTTTACATTGTCTTTGACTTGAAAAGATTATAAAGGTATAAATTATAAAGTGCATCTTTCTTTTTTTTTTCAATTCTGTTTCTAGATCTGTGTCGTCATGTGCATTGCAAGTATGGTGCTAGATGTGAAGAAGGTAAATGTGTATGTCCAACGGATTGCCCCAAGGTGTCTGAAACGGTTTGTGCAAACGATGGGGTCACGTACAGAAACGAGTGCGAAATGCGTCATGCCGCATGTTTGCATGATCAAGAACTCAACATGCTTTTTTATGGAGAATGTGACGAAGCTGGGGAATCTCAAGGTAAGCAATTCAAAACTTTATCAACTTATTCTACTTTTTTATTTCATTTGCGGATAACAATTTTTAGAATTTTTCAAGATGGAAATATCCCATAATTTTTGCATTTTCGACTTTTCTCAAATTGTTTAAGATTGTAATTATGTAGTCATTATTTTATGGAGACGTTTGAAAGATTATTTATAGTTACAACTTGGGGGATTCTTCAATAATTCTCATTGATTTATAAGCGTAATTGTGGTTTAATAGCGGTGCGTTATTAAGACAACTTGATTACTTTTGTGGCCTTTAGTATTCTGAAACGTCAGAAGTAGTATATAAAGTAAATATTTTTATGAAAAAGTCACGGTAATAACGTTAATTGACGTCATTTCCACAAACTATATCTTAATAAAAATGATCTAACACATTTGTAAATAACATTATCTTTCTTAATGTAAAAATAAATACTTTAGCAAGAATTTTAAAGAGCACTTTTGAAAATAGAAAACTTTTATAATGAATTATTAAGCTTTCAATGTAATGTGCGAACAGTTTGAGAAATGATATGAATATTTATGATGTTGACATATAGAAATTAAATTTGCTATTATTAAGTTTAATGGGAACAAATCTCAATTATCAATAGGATATAGACATAATATCAGGATATAGACATAATTGTAATGAGCTCAAACTTACTGAAATTGTTTAGTTATGTCATATAGATCACATAAAAAAAGAGAAATAATTTATGTAACACATTTTAAAGCACATTTACTATAGAAAATTCCCAGACAATTGTCTTTATATGTCTAGCAATTTTAATGTAATAAATTTTTAACCACATAATTATGATTTATTTATTTATATACATATAAAATATTTTGTAATGTTGCTTAAATGAAATAAAATAATTTTTCCTTAGGACTATGTTGTATAAATTGTAATTTAGATGTATGATGATTCTTACATTTAAAACAGAAAGTAATAGACTAAATTTTATTATTTATCTTTTATTTTAATACAAAGTATTTAAATTCATGTCCTTTAACACAATTTTTTTTCATAATATTTAAATAAAGGAAAATATTTAAATAAGAATTTACCTTGTTATATTTGCCCTCTCGATTTCAGTTTAAATATTTTCAAAAAAATTAATGTATTGAATGTTTAATTTCCGCAAATTTAAACCTTATAATGGCATTGTGTCATTATGCTTGTTAATCACAAATAAGACAAAGCATATAAAAAACTCCTATAGTAAGTGCTTCCTTCTTTTTTTAAGTTAAATTTTCATTGTTTAGTATTATATTATTTATACAACAGCAACTTTTTTTGCAATCTAAGGGAAATAAAAAAAAGCAAAATATATGCTTTTTATACTTTTAAATTTCATTGAATGAGATGCATGTTTTTAATTTAAGTAAACTGAAAATGCCTCAAGATATTCTGTCTGGTTAAAATTTAAAAAGTAAAACTTTCACGAAACATTGTGTTAGGATAGCGATGCCATTTATTTATTATTTTTGTTTAGTTCCATATAGTTAGCATAAGTGCGTTATTTAAATAAAAATATGTAATCATTGGATAAACATACATTTTTGGAAAACATTATTTAAATTTTGAGCTTATATTTACACTTTTAAATATTCAACGGAACTATTTTTAGTCAAAAGAGATTATTTTTAGTAATTGGGGAAAATATATACTATATAATGTGAACGAAATATGCAGGTTCATAATTAAAGGTCCTTATTTAAAATTTGTCTACAGAAACTTTGTTCAGAAAATTACGAAAGTTTGTGCAGAGGATAATAAATAGATAAGAATTTGCTTGAGGGAATGAAAAAATTAATTCAAAATTTTATTATCACTTGAATGCTTATTTTATTAATTAAATATTTAACTTACATTTAAGATAGTCTACAAATTTGATTCTATAAGGTATGTTGAACATGACGGTCATAATTTGTCATTGTTGTTGTCATGTTCTGCTTTATAACGGAAGGAGAAGTGCAGTAGCTTCTGAGGGTATGGAACTCTGAGTTCCTGCCAGCAGAAGTCTGACATTCAACTAACACACTTCACAATCCTTTTTTATGGGGCTAACTTCATTCATGCATTCAAATTTACCAATGTAATTAATAACTCTAAACTAATTGAATTTTAAAAAATAGTTTTGAGTTATTACATTGGTTAATTTTGATATTTCGCACTCAAACTCCAAGATAAATTCTAACTTTTGTTTCAAAAGGGTTAGAATAAGTAATAATAAAAACTGGAGCGTTTCGAACAAATTTGGGACGCTTGGAACATTTTTCATTGACGTTATTTATCGCTAATGTTATATTATATTAATACCCCTAACTCATAAATAAATTAATATAATGCTTTAAAATTTTGTGTGTCATCTTCTATAGCGCTACTATTAATGCCTGTAAAATTTTAAATTGCTAATGTAAAAATTGCAAAAAGTCATTTTAAAGGTCTCTATTTGTCTTAATAATCTCCACTAACAAAAAATTATACAGTTGCTTTAAAATAAACACATTTTAAGAGAAAAAAATATTCTTTTGATATTGGAACAATTTGCCTATTTGATTTTATAGTAAATTAAATATTGTATCCAACTATATCTGCTCATTGTGAAATAAAAAGTCAAGTTTGAAGTTCATTTTAAGACACAGTGCATTTCTTATCATTTCAGACGAAGGATCTGGTGCGGAAATCGATTGTGAAGAGAGAACATGTAAATATGGGGGAGTGTGCGAGTATAACACGGACGGAATATCGCATTGTATTTGCAATTTCCACTGTCCCTCTACACTAGATCCTGTGTGCGGATCGGATGGAAAATTATACGACAACGAATGCAAACTGAAGGAGGAATCCTGCAATCTCCAGAAAAATGTCATGCCAGTGCACATTGAAATGTGTGAAGGTACATATTTTTTTTATTATTTCTCAATCAACTAACCTTAAAATGAGTTTTAAAAAGTTGAAAATTATAGAAAGCTTAATATATTAACTAATAAAGAATTTAAATATTATTTAATTAAATGAGAAACAAATGCATTTCATGATACTAAAATATAATAGCCTTTACATCGAATGCGAAGTAAAATACTTTTTAAAATGACTTACTTATCATTAAATTACTAGTTTATATCTTATAGGAGACTATATTCAAGCAATAACGTTAAAAATCATCTCAAAATCGAAATTTTCTGCTGATAGCAAATTCCAAAATGTGTTTTCTTACCTTCGTCATATACAACCAATGTTCTTTAGAACATCGTCTTTGGAGTTCCCAATGATATGTTTTTCAAATTTTATTCGGAAAATGTTTACATTTGAAATTTTTTTAAACGAAATTTTGCGTTTATTTAAAGTGTAAATAAGTATACTAATGTAATATTTTCAAAGATTTTTTTAATAAATTAGATTGTATATTTCCAAAGGATTTCATTACGTGTAAGAACGCGTTGTGAATATTTGCGAAGAAAGATGTGTCGGCTTGTACAAATTTGGAATATTTCCACTTAAAATTTTTATGTGGTTATTGTTGCTGATCCCCTTGGTCTGGACCCCTACACCAAGGATCATACTGCTCCGAAAGGTGAAAAACACTCTCCCTCTCATCCGACAGTTGCCTCACAGAGGTACCGATAGAAGAAATAATATGAGAGGGAGAGGCAATAGCCAAGCAATAACAAGTAGAAAAGGTCCTGTTAGGACCGTCGAAGACCAGGCTTCTAATGTGGCCAGACCTTAGCCTAGCTAAGGTAGATTGAGCAAGTCCTGAGCGGGTGTTCTGCAAAGATAAACCAGGGCGCTCTGCGGCGTACCAATCGTGTGCAGGAGGAATCCTCCAAATGGATTTAACTTTGTCACTAAACATGGAATGAATCTCTGAGACTTTTAAAACAGATGATGGAGGAGTAGAGAGTTTACTACCTTCCATGGGAAGTCGATCAAAAAATGAATCAATAAATTTTTATGTAAATATTTTATTTGAAATTTATTATAATTCTTTTGTTTTTAATTTCGTCCTATACTAGGTAAAGAATGATTAAATGAAAAAAAAGAATGTTGCTGAATAGAAATCTAAACTGTCCTTTTTTTGTTCTTCTAGAATTTCGAGAAGTTCCCTGTGCTGGAGAAATGCCATTAGTTGATCCCTCCACTAATAAAGATTACTACTGTGGGGATGGTATTGGATCGAAGCTGTGTCCCCCTGGTAGTTATTGCCACAAGTCGTCTGCATTCTCCAAATGTTGCAGAGAAGGTAAGCGACTTCCTTTAAATTTCAAGAAGTATATATATATGTCATTTATGACAATCTTTTTTCAATTTCCTGGTGATCTGGGCATCCCGGGTTTGAGTCCCGGACAGGGCTTGGTTATTCTTCTGTGTTGTATCTGCGAGGTGTAAGAATATGCCCCCTCCCTATAAAAAGGGGTTGTGCAAGCGAATGTGATAAGTGTGTGTCATTTTCATATGAGATGGAAGTCAGACTTTTGTCCTCGGGTGCTCAGGGATCCATACCCTTAGAAGCTACTGCACCCCCCCTTTCCGTAGTAAAGAGAACACTTGATTATCATCATCAAATGTTAATATGAAGTTTGAATTTAAATTTCGATTGTAACAAAGTATTTTTATTCAAAATTTTGAAAGCATCGATAGTATAATGTTTTAATGTAAGTAAGGAATGAGAGAAAAGTGTGTACTCTGAGAAAACAATTGTAGCGCCGTCTTAGAAATCCAGATTACATACTCACTATTTTTTACATTATTCTTAAAAAGAAAACTGCTGAAGCAAAACTAAATTTTATGATGTTTTTAACACTCACATTTTAAAAGACGCACATAAAATTAAATAAATTATCCATCTAAGCTACGTAAATGTAGTAATATAATGTTTTTAGGAAGTTTATTTATTATTTTTTAAAAATTGCATTTATGCACATTTTTTAAAAAAAAATAACAATATATTGTTAATACCTTTGAAATCTGGAATATTATTATTGATAAAATCCGCATTTCAATGGATGAATATTTTTATAAACTGCTCAAAATTGAATGACAAAAATTCGTTTTTTGCACGTTTTCGTGTATTTTGACAAGAAAAAGCCTTAAAAAAATTCTTCTTTGACATTTAAGGACTACGTATAGAATTTTGCTTGTATATAATAGTATACAACCTCCATATTTACAAAAGTTTTTTGAATAATGATACTTGATATTACCATAAATTAATTGGACGGCCCTCTGTCGTTAAAATGATAGCCAAGGTAATGCTTGAATAAGAACAGATTTTTTAATTACATAATGAATTAATATATATGTGGGAGTCGAACCCAATCTTTCAAAAATTATTAGACTCTTCAGATAGAGTGGGTTTTAGTGGCGAGGTGTCTAGGTTTTTTTTAAATATTTACGAATTCAGTTTGAAAGCCGAGATTAAAATAATGCAAACAAATGACGCAAAGACTTCTTTAAAAAAAATTTAAGAATCTATTTAGAGTTAAAGGGAAACATTTACATGGGGGAGTATTTACAGGGAAATATTAAATTTATAAAAACATGGAGATATTAAACTAACAGAAAGTTAGATTATTTCTTCTAGGAGGGCGTTGGAAGTCTAAGAAAAGTACAAAATATGACTGAAACATCTTACCAAATAGTAAGGAGCTCAAAACTTCTTTATCGTATGGTGGTTAGAATGCCTCTACCTGAATATTAATTGTGACAATGTTTCAAAAGTTCGATTGGGGACATTGCTCTGGAATGATGTATTAGTTAAAGTTATCGTCCTCTCGGAAATGATCTAACCTTTTTCAATTCTCGCCTTGAATTACGTCTACAATCGGTCGTTGATAAGAGAAAAAATGAAAGCTAAAATGATGGTTAAATGAAATAGCTCCGTGGGATAAACTACATGTATTAATGTATAATACATTAATATATATTGTTCTCATGTTTTTTTTTTTAATTTTGAAAACAAATATTATTATAACTCAATCCTTAAACGAAATTTAATTTTTAAGGTGTTAGGAATTAGAATGATTATTAATTGTTATCAAATGTAGATTACACCTTAAGAAATTTAAAAAATATATATTTGAAATACAAACACAAAAAAACAACTCAGATTCAAGATTGCATCTTACTCTTTATTCTTTCAGAAAATCTTAAAAGTGTGCACTTCTTGCAGATTTAAAATGTCCGGGTTTCCCTTACTTCTCCCTTCTCTAATGGATTGAAACCCATTCATGTATTACTTTGAAAGCTACTCTCATATAATTTTAATACTACATAAAAATGACGAGAAATTTAGTGATTATTTCATAGGTTAAGATGAGAATATCTTATTGGTAATTAAGTGATTGTAGATTTCAAAAAAGATAGGCCTTCAAAACTTTTATATGAAATTTCAGCTTTATTATTTAACTTATTATCCGTTTTGTTGATGTTTTTATGCCATATTTAAAAAGGTGTCATAATTCCAGATTCATAAAATTTCTGATTTTATTATGGAAAAACTGAGTTAAATAAGATCTTATACCAGAAACGTCAGCAAAAATCTGTCATAATCCCAGGTTCATAAATTTTTGATTTTATTACAAAAAAACTGAGTTAAATAAGATCTTATGACAGAAACGTCATTAAAAATCTGTCATAATTCCAGGTTCATAAAATTTCGGATTTTATTTTTAAAAAACTGAGTTAAATGATATCTTATGTCAAAAACGACATTAAAAATCTGACCATTTAAAGAGTTTAGCATTTACTGAACGATATAAATTGAAATCTAAAGGTTCATGCTGAGTTCTATATCGTGACTATGGCAACATATCGCAATATAAATTCAATACTTCTCGGTGAGTGGTTATAGACGATTATAGATATATGATCCTAACATTCTATTATAAGAAAACATCTTTACGATTCTGGATTCTGCTCTTAAATTTCATCTCTCACTTACTTGAAACTTAAACTCGAACTTAATTAGATAATTTACATTATCAAACTAATCTTTTGGTTTCATAGAAAACATTCAAAAATATAGAATTTCTGTATAATCACACAAAACTGACTCTGTATAATCACACTGTATAATCTGTAATATTCTGTATAATCACACAAAACTGACAAAACTCTTTTGGGTGACTCTCACCTTTTGATTATTGTCTGGAGTGGTCCATCCTCCTTTCCTTACGATCTTTTTCTCCTGTGTTCATTATTCACTTTTCGTAGCAAATAATCCATTTTAAAAATGGGTCTATTATGTGTTACGAGTCAGAAACCAATCGCAACGTTGGTGCATTGCTTCAAATGAATTTCTTCAAAGTGATGATTTACTATGATAAGATATCACAAATAAAGTTTTTTTAATATAGTCAAATTGGTTTGGTGTATTTTTTATCATGTCAGAACATGATATTGTTTTGGGAATAAGTTTTTTTTCTGCCGTCAACAAAAATCCTTAGACGAAATAAAAATTATTATCAGCATGAACACCTTAAAAAATCATCTATTAATAACGTGATGCCAACCCATTTACAAAAGCTCTGATTAAAAAAATAAGTTAATGACCATGGCAAATAAAATCCAGAAAAATGTCATTTTGAGCACGCGATTATGTGAAATGAAATAACTAGGAAATGGGATATTTTTTTAAAACAATCAATGCGAGACAAAGTTTGCCTCGATCGTTTGCAATACTAAAGTGACTCATTCCATGTAACGATTAAAATGAATAAAAATATAATTTAACTTGCACGAGCACGTGGTGCTTGTCCGTTCAAGAACTGATGTGCTGACATGATACATTGAAATATGTATAGCATGTTTCATTTTATTCTTTTTTTTTATTTCATGTATATGATACATTGAGATTTCAAGCCATCTTACGTGTTATGGCGATATGATAATGGCCTTGATATAGTTTTCATCAACTTCAACTAGACAGCTTGATCGTCAGATATTTCTGATTAAAGTATTATTAGAATGAAATTTGGCAAATTAATTTTGAAATTGCAATTTTATAATGGCTTCAGTCACATATACTATACATACCTATTTATAATGGCTTCATTCTCATATACGATACATACCTAATTATAATAGCTTCAATCCCATAAGCGATATATATCTGTCTTACCGATAATAATACAATAAAATAGGTTTGAAAGGCGAGTCTATTCTTACATTTTTCAATTTGGGATGAAAACGAAGCTAAATAATTAATAAGGGATTTTTTTTAATTAATTTACGGTGAAATTCTGGGCAACAAGAAGTAAAGCAAATATAGTTTAAAAGGTTTGTACGCGTTTTTAGACCTTTCAACATTCACCCGTTTATTATAATCTTGAATTATCTTTGCTTATAATGAAGGTGTGTGTGAGTGTGCGTGTTGGTACTTTGCAAATCTGCATATCAAAGCAATTTTTCGTAAATGTTTAGTAAAAATTTTCTTTAATTAAAAATTAAGTGAAATTTGATACATTTCCACTATACCTTCATATATGAATTAAACTGCAATTTTTATTGAAATTAATTAATTAAAATAAGATTGAAACTTTACACATGTTATATATATATATATATACAAACGGCTCAAACGATTTCTAACAAATTTTATAATTAGATTTTTTTAAAATTAATTTTGATTTTTAAATTTATCGATACACATTTTTAATAAAAAAAATCCCACAAAAATGTCATATAAGAGTCATTTTCTAATTGTTCTCATGATGACAACGTCATATAGTACCGTATCGTAAATTTTTGTGGTATTTGTATTGTTACTATAGAGAGTACTGGTGCCTCACAATTTTGTGAGACGGCGATAATGAATGTGAGATATAATAAAATTGAAAAATTTTCATATGTATTGAATCTGTAATTCTTATCTAAATATTTTCTAAAAAAAATACTACCAAGTGAAACTCGGTGCACCAGATATTGAAATAAATACATATATTTTAAGTAGTTTGGATCATTAAATGCTCTCAGAATTTACGAATTTAAAATTTTTTGTGGGTTTTCTGTAAAATTTCAAACAAAAAAAGTTTCATTCAGTTGCAATTAAAAAAATGAGTTATGGAAATTTAAATGGCTATAAATAAAAGGCTATTCTATAAAAACTCAATTTTTTGACTTTTCCATTAATTATCATCAAGAAAATATACTAATAAGCATTTGGACTTTCCCCAGGGTTGATTGTGAAAAATAATGAAATTATTGATTGTCCTGAATTAATGATATTCAAATCTTTAGGACTTAGTCAGGCTTCATAGCAAAACGACCTTGAATAAGGCAGCGAATACTTTGCATAGACTTTAAGATCAATAATTGCGAAATATAGATCTTTGACTTGAATTTAATTTTGTTACTTAATCTATCGTGCGAACATGTATTCTGAACGCCTTTTTTTCAATCGATTAAACTCGAAATTAGACATTAAATTACAATTGACAACACAAAATCACGTATTGAACATCATTAATTTAAATCAATACATGTGAAATTATAGACCAACAGACAATCAATAGACGGCAGATATTTCATTCAAAATTTCATAGAAAATGTAATTTTAAGAGGTTAAATATGCGTTCCAAATTTTGTCTAAATTAATTCAAAAAATTAATTCTTCGAACTCACGGAAGTTTGAAACGCAAAGTTTCGTATATGTCTCGCGGTAGAATTTTTTGGCGATTACAATTACAATTTGACAAATAATTTTAAAAACTTACAAAATTTTCTCCTGTAAGCATTCTTGTATACTCTTCAATAAATTATTTCTCTACTACTGCATAAAATTGTGCCTCTCGGGTAAAACCATGAATAAATTGAATAGCAGTGCAGAATTATAGTTACGAAATTTGTCTTTTGGAGTTGGCATTTTTGCTGAATCTATTGCAAAAATAGACATTTTGTACCCTTTGTCGGTTGAACCTTTTTGTCTTATTTGATTGGCACCAAAATTTGATACGACAGTGCAGTTGTAGTCAGAAAATAACATACCCATTTACCAGACTGTCATGCTTCTTTTTAGTAGATTTCCTTTCGAGTTTAAGAGATATCTATAAATTTGTTCATAATTCAATTCGGGAATTTGCAACTTACAGGTCTCAAACATACAGATTTGTCAAAAACTCGAGTTTGAATTTTTGACAACTACAATACTTCTTTAATATTTCGCATGCAAGAAAATAAAATCTATTTATTTGCCTAATATAAATATGTGATTTCATTTATTATTTCAAATAAATTCTGCTATAGGTCAAACTTCTCATTGTAAAATTTCGATACTTAATATGTTCCTTTTGTAAATAAGTATTCTTCAAAATATACAGTACTGAAATGAAAAGTTGAACAAATTCACATAGAATTGAAATGAAAAAAGTGAACAGACTCACATAGAACTGAAATGAAAATATATACAAATTTACATTATTATCCACTGTAAATTTATATTCCTACAAAAAAATTAACATAAATGCATACACACTATTAGCATCTATGTTAATTTTACACACTATTAGTGTGATCTACTTTGGAATTCCAAAAGCAAGTGTCCACCGCAAATTGTAGACACGCAGATTCTCAAATATATCCTGAAAGGAAGGTTGCTGCGGACTTCTGCAAAAAGAGATAATTTTCTCGTGTAATGTAGTTTCAATTCTTGGTGGATCTAGGCAGTTGAACACACTCTCCTTTAACATTGCCCATCCCCTTCCGTTGACACAGTACAACATACATGCATACACACTATTAGCATCTATGTTAATTTTACACACTATCAGTGTGATTTACTTTGGAATTCCTAAAGTAAGTGTTCAAAGTTTGAACCGCCACGTTGTAAACCCGCAGATTCTCAAACATATCCCAAAACGAAGGTTTCTGCAGACTCCTGCTAAAGAGATTATTTTCTCGCGTAATATAGGCACGGTTCTTGGTGGATCTAGGCAGTTGAACGCACTCTCCTTTAACAGTGTCCATCCCCTTCGGTTGACACAGTACACAACTAGAAAGGCGAAATTCCATAATGCACAGGATAACTGCGTTACGCCGGCTTTTTGGCACAGAGGTAGCACGTCTTCCTAGTGTTTGGGGTGTCTTGGTTCGGGCATGGTTGTTCTGTGCTCTATCTGTGAGATTTGTGACTGTGCCCTCCCTGTAAAAAGCCAATCTGGTGAGTGTGTAGCTAAGTCGTACTCTTGGTCCTAGTTCAAAAAAAAAACGCTTCTTTCGGCTTAAATCTGCTGTTGCATCAGCAGGGGGCTTATCCATGGCAAGTGCCATAAGTAACAACAACAAAAACAACTGTGTGACTATTTTCGTCTTATTAAACTTCTCTTGGAATTGTTCTGCTACCTTTTTCGAATTCTATCTACCTTCACGACCACTTCCGTATGAGCGAAAATAATACTCAACTATTAATATTTTTTCCTTAATATTAATATTTTAATTAACAACAACCGCACACCACAACTTAATTTTGAGTAATGCGAACGCATGTCGCTGGAGATTTGTCTCGTTGACAAACTCAACCACTTGTTCGAGTTACTCGAATTTCAATACTGTGTATTTTCACTCATACTGTGCATGTTCCAATTAATTCATATCTGGTGGTCTTCAAGATTTGTTCAATTTCCTATCTTTCAGTTATCTTGATTAAAACTTGTTCCGAATCGTTGTATGGGTGCTGCCCCGACGGGAAAACTTCAGCTCAAGGGCCTCTGAATGCTGGATGTCCGAGTAAGTAAAGTTTTTTCGTTTAAAAAATAAATTAATAATTACCACTAATAATGCCGTATAAAAATTTTTTTAACATAAAGCAATTAGAGTTTTGATTAAATCAAAAAATAGATTAATAGTTGTAAAATACCTTATGATAATTACTAAAATATGTGACTCTCTGAAAGTGCTATTATTCTATTAACAGTATCTCTGATCTAATTTTAATGAATTACACAACAAAAATAAGACTATATATAATATAGAGAACATTGGTAAACTTCTGAAGAAATAATAAATATTATTTGCCGTACATTTGAGAAGTAAATATATTAATAAAATTAGATTTTTTCCCTTTTTTATGGGATTTTTCCTATCTATAATGTTTATGAATATACAAATAAAAACTTATCCCAAAATTCGGATTGAAGCATAAAGATTTACTTACAAAAATACTATACCGAATACAAAATGTAAAATTTCAAAGATAAAATATTAACAATAACTATCAGTTTGAGTATAAATGCAAATATACTCTACCTAAGCATTGTTATTAAAAAATTGCAGACCTTATTTCGTTTACTTGGTTACAATCCAGCAAAAAAGGATGATCTAATGAGAAGTTTCCGATTCCAATTTTCTTTCATGCTCAGATTTACTCGTGCAACAATAAATCAGTTAATATAAACATAAATAATACCTGTTTCAGTTTCTAACCACTAAACCAAAAGCCTTGACTTCACATCCAATAACGAAACAATTCAAAGCAGGATAAAGGCATTTTTTAACAATGTGTTACAGAGTATGATGGATGATTATAATACTCATAAGACATTATTCCAGTATTAAGATGTCATAAAAGAAAGGATTCTGATAATTCAGAAAATGGAAATATTTAATATTATAAAAATGAAGTTACTAAAATCAACTTTTAAAAATTTACTTTTATTAATGAAATAAGGCTTCAATTTTGGTTCAATTATTTCTAATTTTTTAGTCTTATGCATACATTTGATTGTTATAAAATTATGAATTCTTAAATTAAAATTGATATTGTACTAAACTCTAAAGATATTAAAATTGTGTTTTGTGATCTGCCTTATATAGGCAAAAACTTCAATACATCAAAAAATCAATGAAAAGTTAGTTTCAAATTTTCAACTTTACAAACGTGAGAAAATCAAGCTACATAAAATTGCATAATAATAAGCAATTAAATCATATAAAGTACCATTAAATCAATATCAATCACAGAGAGATAATAAAATTAGAAAATAAGAAAAATTAATATCAAAAATAAGAAAAAATTCTCAGCAAATCAGTATGTTGGAAATTCGAAAAAAAATTTATAGATATCTGCCAAGTACAGAAATAGACCCTTCTGTCTGCAGGTTCGACTTTTTACAAGTAACAAATATTTTTATATAAAGTACATGTTATTTTATTTATTATTTAGTTATTTCTTAGCTATTTTAGTCATTTCTGCAATACATATTAAAAATTATGTGCTTTCTCAGCTACATGAGTTATTATTTATACACTGATGTGCAAAAG
>JAOUZG010025323.1:6258183-6268617 GCA_026289955.1 Argiope argentata
TCCTAGTTACATCACGGAAAGAAATCTCTACGATGTTCCTGGAGTTGTTGACACGAATGCATCATGCTGAATCGGTAGGCTGAACTCCACGCTTTCGACAAAAGTTCTATAACTGGTGAGAGCTATTGTAAGGAAGTGATCTTTCTCCACATGAGTCTGTTTCGATGTACTACTGACAAAGCACAGACATACCGGACTGTTGATGTTCAGAAGCTACTGGAAAGGAAAAATATAATTCCAATATATTTACCTGCATTTTCTCCTGATTTTAAATTCCATAGAACATGTGTGAGATGCTTTGGGAAGAGACCTTTGGCACGACTACATTATCCGGGGAACACCTAAAAACTGAGGAATGGGTACTTACCTCAAGAACTGTTGGACGATCTGGTGTTAAATGTTGAGAGATGGTTTGAAGCAACTATTGTAGTAAGTGGAGTTCATGCCCCATACAAAGAAACATCTACTTGTTCATTTTCTTATACAGACAATCATATGTAGAGATACTATGAGTTTAATAAAGCCCTTTTTTGGCTTCATACTATACATATGCTACCTCTCATTTCTGAATTTCATGTCTCTCAGGGAATTTCTCATTTATGACAAGGAAAGTATTTGTTGTTTAAATTTTGCACACCAGTATAATATTTACGCTGCAAATTTTATAACATAATGACATTATCATTTCTGTTAGAAACACACCACACTAGGGAATAATTAATATATAAAAAAAACTTTTGAAAAAGCTTTAAACTCGACAAAAAGTATTTGACTAGATTTCAATAAAGCTTCTATGATGAGATACATCTGTAATCAATGAAAGTGCGGAATAATTTAAGTGTTTGAATTGAAATGAACTGTAAGTTCTTTCCCTAATGTAAATTGCAATAAGTATCCCAAATAGCGACGATATTCAATTTAAAAGTTATTAAAAAACAATAGTTTTGATGTATCATCTAACTGCGCAATTAATTTTGAATCGGAATGAAAACAGTGATGGGAACTGCAATACATATCCCAAATATCGTCGATATTGCAGTAAAAGTTAAAAAGAAAAAATATAGTTTTTAAATATCATCGATTTGAATAGTTAATTTTTAGCCATTATAAAAATTAGAAAAATTGTTTTATAAGTCTAATCTTGAACCTGTAACACAGGTATCATTTAAATTTTTATGTGAATTGAAATGACATCAAATTTACCGAGTGTTGTTGATTCGAAAGCTAAAAAGTCATTAAGTACATAACTATAATTTTGAAAAAACAGTATTTTAAACAAATAATTTTACGTCCTAACAAAAAATTTAAAAATATGATGACATTTGTCCTTTGTTAATGTAATTATTAGTTTTATTGTTGAAAAATTAATTTCAAATTCTTGTAAAATATATTAGTTTCAGAAAGGTTTTCTCTCTGCACTTAGAAACTCTTATGAACATCTGCTGTATGAAACTAAATAAATTTGAAAGTATTATCAATTCAGATGAACTAAAGGAATTTTTCAAATGTTATGTACTAAGTAGGTATTTCCATCTTGTGTTTAGGCGTTTGCAACTGTAACCGTCTTGGATCGTATGGGCTTACTTGTGAGCCTATTTCTAAACAATGTTTCTGCAAGCCTGGTGTTGGGGGACCGAGATGTGATAGATGCGAGCCTGGCTACTGGGGTCTGCACAGGATTACTGAAGAAAGCAATGACGGATGCTCCCGTAAGTAAAAATTATTATAAGTCGTCTATTAAAAAAGTCGAAACTATATATTTAAATCGATTTCGAAAAACTCATGAATATAGCTCACGAATTGTATGGGAGTAAAATAAATCTATATATATATAAATCTTTGTCCTGAGATAATATATATATATCAACGCAGAGCCAATACTGCTGAAGCCTCAGACTTGAAATTTGGCAGGCATGTCCACATGATTACGAAAGTACCCACTAAGAAAGGATTTTTCGAAATATCAATTAGTTCGGGAGAAATTAATTAAAACCCCTTAATTTCTGTGAAATTAAAACCTGTAATGTTACTTTCCGAGTGAAACACGGCCTTCCGGAGAAGCGATCGCTTCTCCGTACTGTTTCGTCCCGTAAAACCGCGTTTTTAAAATTGCCATCGTTACGCGTCCGTTCAACTTATACTCAATATCGCAGTGGAATCGGATGGACTTTTTATCGTAGAACACGGAGGTATAATTTATTTTACGAAATATGGACGCAAAATTTAAATATCGATTTTTTTAAAAAAAAAGGTCAATTTTGGCTGGTCTATTTCTTGAACGGCCCTGTAAAATAGACGCTTAGCTGTAAAAATACAGGAAATATATTTCCTGAAAGACAATACACTGTAGTATTCTACAATGCAATTTAAAAAATCAAATTTTTAAAACTGAATTATTGGTGAATTTTTTTACGAAGAGAGGAAATTTCGCTTTAATATTTAATTGCGCCGAAACTTTTCAAGATAACTTAATACAATTTTTTTTACATAAAATTCGATAAATTTTTCAAAATTGTGTGAAAGATTGTAAAAATCTGATGGAAAATTGCGCATTTAAAATTTTTTTGTCGTTTATTCGGTTTTTATCTTCAACATTACAAATCTAATCCATTGATAAATAAAAATAAGACTAAAATTTTTTTATATAAAATTTTGCATTATTTTAGCATACCCTAATCAATTTCGAAAACAATCCAGCAAAAATTACGCGTCTTATGAAATAATTTCTGATTTCGCAAAGACTGCAATAGAAAAACGATTTTGAGAGGTTGGTTGGTTGGTCCAAAACCGCGAGCGAAAAGGCAGTATTATATGGTTTAGAGATTTGTTGTGTTTGCTTAAAATGCTTTTCTTAATAATAATATCGATATTTTTTACACTGTGCAATGATTGCCATGCTACCAAATAACTTTGCTTATTAAAACTCCTGTCGGCGACCTTCAGATTACTAAACTAACCGAAAGCGGCGCGTCTGAATAACAGGTTTGTTCTTAAAAGTGTCAGGATTTGGACAAAAGGATTGCTTTTCCCTTTTGAGATTAGTTCAGCACAGCGGGGGTAGGTTGATTAGCGGATATCATGTAATGAGTGACAGCTGTTGCTTATCGCAGTCGTTCGATTTCGCAGAGCATATTTCTTTCAGTCGATCGAAATAACATAGATTGAAAACGCAGATAATATGATTGTGTTTTAGAGGATTTTTGATTATTTCATGAAACACTACATAAAATTTACATGAGAAATAAATTATTGTATGCTTAATAAGATAAGATTTATCCAAATATTGTTGATATAAAAAATAAGCCGATTGAATAGTTGTGCGAGTGTGCCAACTTATCTCCAAAAAATGATACAGCCGCAGAAGTCAACAGCATCTTATTAAAGTCGTTTAGTGGAGAGGATATTTACTACAAATCTTTTGATACAACAACAAATCGTGATGATGCAGTGCAGTATCCAGAGGAGTTTCTGCACACCTTAGACCCTCCAGGTTTTCCACCTCACATACTTCACCTGAAAGTTGGGACACTGGTAATGCTACTAAGAAACCTTTGTCCACCAAAGTTATGCAATGGCACCAGACTACAAGTGACTAAACTTAATAAATATGTAATCGAAGCTACGATAATTACTGGATGTGCTCGAGGAGAGTTGGTTTTAATACCTCACATTCCACTTATTCCATCGGACTATCTTTTTGAATTTAGAAGAGTGCAGTTTCCTGTAAAAGTTTGCTTTGCAATAACCATTAATAAGTCACAAGGGCAAACATTAAAAGTAGCAGGAATCGATTTAAGAGAAGACTGTTTTTCACACGGCCAGTTTTATGTAGATTGCTCCAGAGTCGGTGCATCAAGCGGCTCAATTATTTTAGCACCAGAAAAAAAATGTTGTATACAAAGAAGTTCTAGCTTATACGTAGATATAATAATAAAATGTGGATGGTCTGCGCTTGCAAAGAAAATCAAAGCTTTAAAAGGATTGTTAAGGACAGTTTAGAATCAGTTCATATATATATAAGGAGTCCAGAAGGCCCAGGTTCCCCCCAAAATTAGAAAAAATTATAGATAATAAGTAATTATTATAGGTGTAATTATATTGTAATATTATATAGATAATTATATTTCTAATTCTATTACACGAGCAATGCCGGGTACGGGAATGCTAGTTATATATAAATAGTTAAGTTATCAAAAACAAAACAAAAATTGAAATCTGTTGTTTCAAAGTTCAAATTATCATGTGAGAACATTATTTTTTAAGTAATTTGGTGTCGTCCGACGGAAGAATAACATGTTCTCATTTCGTAGCTACCAGAATTTAGAAAAGAGATAGGTTTTGACCATCTCAAAATCAATTAAGGTCTAACATTTTTCTCGAGGATGGGTCCCTTCCCCCTCCGAGAAACCTGTTTAAACCAGTTTGAAACAATAATTTGATCAAACATAATTTGACTGTATTGCTCAATCGGCAGGCTTTAGAAAAGAGATGGGCTTTTTCGCTTCATCTAAAATTCCTTAGGGCCCCAAAACTTTTTTGCGAACTGGACAAATTCTACAAGGAAATGAAAATAATATTTACCTTTCGATTCCTCCTCTCGCTGTTTCGCGTTGATTCCTATTTTCTTCTTTGTGTTTCTTCCAGTGATAGTTTCTTACGAGCCATGCTCTTTAATTTCTGCCTACGTATTTTGAGTCTTCTAAAATCCCAAACCAAAAAAACATCATATTTTCACATAATAATAATAAAATAGATGTATTTATAAATAATAATAAAATCAAATAAATAAAAATTTATTGTAACAACATATCGATCCGGGAGGAACGGCAACCTCTATTGCAGTTTCTCCCGGATCGCTTCGTTCGCTCGGTATCTACTAAATTACTTCAGTCTAGCACCATATATATTCAGATTCGATTTATTCCAAAATATGATAAAACAATTAAATTAATTAAACTAAGGTACTTTCTCACTAGCCGGACTCCAATGAAAAATCGCAAAAAAAATTGGAGAAATTATACTTTATTTGGCGATTTTTCGCTTTAAAATAACTGTAAGAAATTTGCCGAATTTTTGCTGTCGCCCGGCTAACAGAAAAGTACCAAAACAAATATAGCTGTAGTTTCTGTTTTTGTAATAGGCTGGTTATATTTACGAATTTCTAAATTTCTGTTATCTATGAACACTATCCTAATATTTGTAGCAGTAGTTTCTTAAAAGATGCATCTGAAAGTAACAATCGATGAATGGATTGATTGTTCTCAACATAGAATCAAATCTTTCCATCAGAGGGCAAATATTCTTCATTTCTCTCCGTGGATTTTTCAGTGGATTCACTGGTATCAAAGACATATTCAATTCCCCGTTTCTAAGAAGTAGAAAAAATAAAACCTATATCAGAAACGAAATTATTTATTTGATTTCTATTAGATACATTTTTATGCACGTAAAGAAAAAATTTAAAACTTTCAGCTCATGTCAAACGTTATTCGCTTCCAGATTAAAGTAGAAATAAATTACGATTTTTTTCCTTTTCATTTGTTCTAATTTTAATTTTGCATATTATTTCAAAAAATTCTTCGTTAATTCGTTAAGTACAGTTAATCTTTAATTATTCAATTTTGCATGTAATTTATATCTATTTATTGCGGCAATTTCTTTCTTTGCTATAGTTAAAATATAATACTAAATGTAGATATGTAAATCTCATACAATTCATTATTATATCAACTATTTTTCTTTTATTTTACATAAATTGAAATTACCTACTCAAGAAAGTACATGCAACGAATTCGGAAACAATTGGCCAAGTAGTTTCAGAAAGGTCTTCCCGAACGCATCCTTTTTAAATTCAAACACTCTATAAGAAAATATATGACGTCCTATAATAGGAAATACGTTCCTCGAAACAAGAACTTATACTACAATGCTATCAAGAATCTATATACTTGAAACCGAATTTTTCAAAAAGAGCTTAAGAAAAAGGCTTTAATTAATTATCACTTGTCATTTTCCATGCATTTGATCTAATACTATATTTTTCAAACCTATATATTAGACTTATTGCATTACCAATTTAACTGCCTAGTTTTAAAGTTGCCGAAATGTTAAAAACTAAACTTTTAATTTTGAACGGAAATTCGTTAAGACGGAGACTATTAGAATTAGCTTAACCCTTTGCAGTCCGAAAAATAATTAGATGGAAAATTATTCACCTAATACAAAGATTTATTTATTGCTATGAAAAATAAAAATACATAATTCTTTGAAAAATTATTCTACATCTCTTAACCATTATGTAGGGTTTTTAACAACTAAATTTGAAATATGAATAAATAAAACATCACAATGATGCACAGTCTTGAATGTCGAGTCACACTCGACATCGGACCGCAAAGGGTTAAGCATAGCCGTTGTGCAACTATGTTTCTTTTCCCTTCAATTTTTCCACATGATATTTAAATCCATCAGCATCTCAATATCATTCTTTTCAGAGATTTTCAATATTCAGTAAAAAAGTCTGCGAAAATTGTGCTTTTGTAGTTTACTTTAAAGTAAAAGTAGTTTCTTTATTTAGTACTTTACTTTAAAGTAGTGCCGATATCCTAGCATAGGGCTAGAGCATCTTCTTCGAGAGCTGGGCGACCCGGGTTCGAGTCCCAGATTGGATATGGTTTTTCTTCTGTTTTCTATATGTAAGGAGGATGAATGTGCTCCCTCCCCTGAAAAGAGGGGATGTGCTAGCGACTGTGAAGAGTGTGTAGCTAAGTCGTACTCTTAGCCCTATTTGGCGCTACTTCAGAAACAAGAGATGCTCCTCTCGGCTTAAAACTCACTGATGCGTCCACGAAGATTAAAGGTGGCAAGTGCCACTAATAACAATAACAACTACTTTAAGGTAGCATTTAGACGTAAAGGTAGTTTTTCGTAGCGTGAAAGCGTGGTGTGCTTTCGTAAAGAGAAGATATCCAAAGAGCACCAACTTGAACTCTACATCCATGCATCATTCAATCACTTCGGAAAGTGAATTATTCCAGTTTAATATTTAAATCCAAAACCTTTGAAAAAATTGTTGCGTTTTAATGATAAGAGGATTAATGAACCAAAATGGGCCGCAGATTTCGGCTACGTTTTCAAAACATATTGCTTAGTACAAACATATTTTTCTTTCAAGAAACCGAAGGTTCATTTATATTTATTTAATTTCCAAGACATTATCTATATTTTTATTGCTGCCTTCCTTTTAATTCAGCGAAATTTTGTAAAGATTTACGCAATAAATTATACTTATGAAGGATTATGCCGAAGGCATTGACAGCTTAATCGGTTTATCTTTTAATATTTTAATGGTTCCAGAGTCTTAAGATGCAGTTGCTATATTTCCATATGAATATTGGAAAGAACTATATTCAATTTTATTGAAATGTTTAAGATTCGTATAAGATTAATATAAGGCCTTAAGATTTTAGTTTTGAAAAAAGATGCACAATTAGTTTCGTAACAAAATTTTCAATCTATAAGCAAAAGACTTTTCCTTCTCTTCTGGCACAAGATGGTATCTGAGCAGAGGCTCTTCGGAAATGATTCATAAGCATTCTAAAAATATCTGTCCTTAGAAGTATTTAAAGATTACGTTATCATTCTCATCTTCGTTCAGTTCACTAGAAAATATTAGAGTAATTAAGCTTTAATCTATTATTGCTGGTGCAAATATCTCTGAAATTTATCAGAGCTCTGTTTTGATCAAGCACGTCAAGTTGTTGTGATTTGGGGCACTTTTTCAAATCCACTGACAGGCCTGCCAGCTATGATTCATAAGTAGCTTGAGGATCTCTCATATTTCAGTAGTGCTAACAAGGGCCAAGAGTATGACTCAGCTACACCCACATCACAACCCTTTTTATAGGCTGTACTTCATTCCTTCATCCACTGATCAAAATTTAGACCTGGAACAGAGATCGATCACCTCTGACCCAGTACCCCCAGTGGTATTACTCTCGGCATGGAGGACTTTGCGACCACGACAGATTTAACGAGCACCAGCCCCACACATTTGGGGAATCTTCGGCCGATAAGGTTTGAACTTGCAACTTAAAAAATACGAGTCCAACGCTTTATTAACCAGGCTATCCAGACAGCTCAAACACGTTATAATGAGGACAAATAAATAACTTACAATATATGGGGGTATTTTTGTCCTCTATTTTTTCTATATTGTTTAGATTTTTATATTTCTATAGGAATGAATTATGAAGGTTATACATTATTTTATTTTTATAAGCTTTCTAACGGTTTCTAATAACCAGTGATTTTTTTAAGTTCTCTTTGAATCACCTAAAGTAATTCAATTTTTTAATGATGATAAGGTGTATAATTAATTGACCATAATCATTTCCAGGAGAATTCTGGAAATATATTTCAAATACATTTCACTTATCATTCAACAAAAACAATCCCTCATATCGCAAAGTATTTGCAAACTATCTTCCGATTATTTTTTTTATTGTAAATTAAAATCAAATTTCTTCGAAGTGTTTTATGCCACTTGTTACAAGCACTGATTTCCAAAATAACAAATTCAAAGCCGATAGAGCTTTCTAACTTTAATTATTTTGAAGAATAATTGACATTCTGATCTTCTTTGATTTATCAATATTAAAATGGGTCTCTTTTAAGTATTTGAGTATATTAGTTTTTAAAATGAAGAATATTTGCTGAAAGTGTATTCTATTATTTTAGAAATAATCAGTTAATCTTTTAAGCATAAATTTTCATTAAACATTATGGTATTACATGTCCATATCAGATTATTATTAGTTCCCTTTAAGGTGTTTCTTTGAGTAAAATCTATCTGATTGGCTTTATAAAAATACATCAAGTATTGAAGCTGGGGCGGCGTCATTGTGCATAGTCGATGGAGTCTTCTTAATTCATATGCTTTATTTTTTTTAACTCTGTTTGGGAATGTATGACTGTCGTGTGTGTTTTTATTCATTTTGCTCACTGATTGAACGAATTGAACATAAGTGCTTAATCAAATTATATAAAAAATGTAAGGATTTTCAATACATAACAATTCGTACAATTCAGCAAGTATTTAAGTCGATGCTATGGAAGTAATAAAAATTATGTAGCGATTTGACCTATAGCTTCACATATGGTTGCACATTAACAGATAACTACCAGCATTCTAGAAGATCACAAACCTGTCGAAACGCAGCTGCGGTTGAGAAAGTGGAAAATATGATATAAAAGCATTATATGATAAAAAGCATTACATTGACTAAAGAATACTCTAACCAGTTCGAAAGACTATCGAATTTTTAAAATGCTCCTTCACATTTATCGAGCATGATACAGAATTTCTTACCGAAATATAGGCTTCCAGTCTTTCACGGCTTCCCTATTCTCCAAATGTATTCTTATCTTATTCGTTAGAATTCTCAAATTTAGAAATGGTTTTGAGTGTATCCAGCTTGGAAGGATCTGGGAGAATGTAGAAAAGCGATAATCAGAACACAACGGGCAAAATGAGCCCCAATCCAAACTAGAAATCTTCTATATGTACTTTTGTTATTGAAAGTATCAATTTTCTTGGTGTATAGAAACCAATGGGATCATCTTTGAAGAGGATATGAATCTCAATTCGAACATGTAAAACCCAAGTAGCATAGTCTGTTGCACAATATTGTATAATATGGTGGGATATTATATGATATTAAACAATATTCCACGATATAAAACAATATTGCGAATACTGATCAATGTCATATAATATTGTACATTTGTGTGCTAATAGGTAAGTTATATTTCTACGAAAATTCAGGTAGTTTTTATACAGCACTCCTTGTTTTGTTTACTCAATTCCAATTCTTGTGAATTCTCAAATTTAAAGATAGTTTCGAATGGATCCCGCATGAAAGGATCTGGGATGAATGTAGAAAAACGATAATCAGAACACAACGGGCCAGATGAGCACCATTCAGAATTGAAGCCTTCTAGCAGTGCTTTCGTCAGTGAAAGTATCAATTTTCTTGGTGCATAATAACCAAAGAACCTTCTTTGAAAAGGATATTAATCTCAGTCCCAACAGGTAAAAGTTATGTTTCTGCGAAAAGTTGAGTATATTTTACACAGCCCTTTTTGTTTTTGTTTAGTCATTTCCAATTCGGCCGAAAACTGTGAAGCTTCTTTTAAGATAAGATTAACTATCAAAATTCAAATATTTGAGCTAGAAACAATTTTTTTTGGATAGTTATTAGGAAAAGGTATCAAAACCACGATCAGGATAGCTGCGCAGATTTCTGTATTATAGATGTCCACTGGGAAGATGTAAAGCATATATTTTACCTATATAATGTGATAAATATCAATTTCTAAAATCTTATTTCCGAACTTATTGAAACAAAGGAAATGAATTTTGCAAGCTACGGC
>JAOUZG010025323.1:6268627-6290601 GCA_026289955.1 Argiope argentata
GAAAGATGAGGAATAAATTAATGTTTTGGTGTTTTTATTTGACTGTAACTGCTACATTTAGTGAATTCCTAACATTTAAATAAATATTTTGATTTTGAGATAAAAGGCGATTATATTTTCCTTAACAAAAGGATCAAAAATATCTAAATCGCTATTCCAAAATTAATAAGAATAACAGAAACGTTATTAAATATATTCCATATTCCTTGCTTAAGTTATTATGAGTATAAATAGTATTTATTAATTAGCCATTTTAAAAAAGATGAATATTTTATATAAAGGCATGACCACTTTTTATATAAAAGAATAAGTACTTACACTTTCATTTTTTTTAATTTCATCATAAAGTTTCTTTTCATTCTTATTATAATATTTTTAATTTTTTGCTATTACTAATTTCCTTATATATTTTCTAGAGCTTATGAAAGTATTCGTAGGAATTTAATGAAAGTATCCCAGTTGGGCAATTCATTAGTAGTCAAATATACTTCATTATATCAGTCATGTTACAAGCGGGCGAGCGCCGTGCAAGTGCACCGAAGGTGAAAGCGTAGCCGAAGGTTGACGAGGAGCATCTCGCCTGCCAAGTTTATTTGATGAGGGGAATATTCTAGTTGCTCCCAGATCATTCACCGTTCGTCGCGTTGTTCCTGGGCACTTCCTATATACATGACGAGTTGCCGCAGTTTAGCAGTTCCTCTTGAAGGAGTAGCAACTCGTTGTAAGAGCGGATTACTTTCCTCGCTTGTTATTAGTGAGCTATGTTTACGTTTGCTGTTAATGTTTTATTATTGAGCTCGCTGTGATTTACTGTTTACTGTGCTATACGATATATGTTTTGCAGTCTGTGTTTATTGTGCATAAGGCTTGTATTTACGCAGTTAGTGGCTGTTGACAGCTGGATTGTTTTTATCTGAAGTTTTACTTTATCAAGTCATCCTGTAAATAGCTGTAAATAAATTTGTTTGTGCTGTCCCAAGCAGAGTCCATTCAATCCGAACCCGTTACGCTAAAAAGGTAATATTATCATAGAATCTCTTCATCCAGTTTTCAAATGGCTAGATTGGTCCCAATTTGACACGCTAATTCATTGCATTATATCATCCAGTTTGACAGTTAATATTTTTTTAAAAATATATTAACTCTATTTATTCTAAATCGAAATTACTTTGGATGACAATTGACATTGTTTTTTTCTACTTAGGAAATCATTCACTATCTGAAAAGTCCACAATTTCCTTTAATTTTTACATTAAAATATTAACACCTCCCCCCCCAAGGCACAACTGGAATAAAATTATGTTTTGCATCTATCATGAACTTTGGAATCATATTTGCAGGAGCATTTAAATGCTTCCTTTATAACCTCAATACTTTGGAAATGTAATCATAGCAAAAATCATAAGGACTAATATGTGGGGCTACAAACTCAGATTTTTTTTTTTAATTTCTCAAAATAATTGTTGACTTGAGTGATAGAAAATAGATTCCCTACTGGCCATACAAATTTTTAACATAAATTAAATAACAATTTAACATTATCTTTTATTAATTATCTATTAATTTTGTACTTCAGCACCTGTCTAAGAGATTTAGTACGAAGATGTCAAAAAAATTTAAGAAGTATGAATAATTTAAAATGAACGAACTATTATAAAGCGAATTAAAATATGAATGAAATAGCCTTAAAAATTTACTATGTAGTCTTATATCTTATAAATTTGCTGTCACTATGATGGACGATTAGGTGTTTTTATTACCCAAAATAATTTTTTTAAAAAAATTATTCCATCTGAAAACGACTTTATATAATGAATCTAAATGTTGGTTTACTTATTTTTCTACTCAGAAAATTTGATCTATCTAAATTTGCAATAAAATGAAACAATGAATCAGTAAGCTTATACCAAACATAACTGATGTTATTGTTCTTACAGATTTAATGAAATTCAGAGGTTTACCTTTTTATTAATTCTTTTTTAGTAAAATATCCTTCTGTTTTCAACTTATTTGAGTTTTATTTTGATTTACTTTCTCAATAACTCAATAAAATTGTAGGACATTCTGTTAAAATTGCCGGTATAGGCTAGAAACACAGCTAAGCCTAATAATATGATCATGTTTTATTGTATAATTTCCAAACAAATCGGAATCCCAGAAAATAATCAGATAAAAATATTATTCGTCAGAAAACTAGAATGGAGTAAATAATTAGATATTATTAATTAGAATTAAGGATCATAAAATGTTTAATAGTTAGAAAATAAGAAATTGAAACATTTTCATCATTAATACATGCGTATTTTTCATTTTTTTGTTAAATAAAAACAGCCTTTAAACATAGATCCGAATCACACACAGATTTATAAAAAATCAGACTTATGTAGAGTAACGTCAATGCACTTTTACTTCTTTAATATCGTGATAAATAACATTTTTATTGTTAAAAAAATATGGCATAAGAAAGCTCGAAAAGGCATGAACTTTTTTTTAAAAAAAAAGGAATTTGTAAATAGTTTTATTTAGAATAAATTCAGTTTGCTACTGCATTTTAAAATCATAACGAATAGAAATTGCATCATTTCTTCAATGATTGGGGTATTTGATTTACTGAATCCATAGTTGTCAAAAAATGATAACGAAATAGAGGAATTTTATGAAGAAATTGGTATGTATACGCATTGAAAATGTATACAAATATATCATAAACTGTCCTTACTTTAAAGGATTATCTTTTTATTTTTGATGTATTAAAGACTTCCAAGTTTTCTCAGAGGATTTTCTAAAGCTATATCTATATTTTGAAGTATATTTAAAGTATATTCAGAAATTCCAATTTAAAAATAAAAGAATCGATGGAAATCCAATATATTTTAATGAACAGCATTTAAATGCTTTTTCCATTTTTTGAAAATATACATTGAGTATATCCTTCTTTTAACAGCTCAAAACCTTAAGAACTAATCCTGATTCGTATTTGCCAACGAATGCGAAGCAATAAAAAAATGAAATTTTTGCATTCGTGCGTGGAAAAAAGCCAGTGTACTTAAACCTCTTTAAGAACGTTATAAATTCTGTTTCTGTTTGTTTAAAATCATGCCGTCGGCACAGGAGGCAACTGTGCACGAAAAGAAATGCACTTTAAAAGAAATAAATGCGAGAATGCCTCTATTTGGAATAAATCCAGTTAGCTCTTAGAAAGCTTCTGCATTAAAAGCCACCCAAAAAAATATTCATATTTTCTTCTGTTTTCATTTTTTTCATTCATTTTTGTTTTCATTTCCGTAATCTTTCATAGTGGAAAAAAGGGCAAAACGCTTAGTTCCGTGCATAGTAATAGCAATTTCAAGCGAGACAAATTTGCATTAAAAGTCTGACTTCTCTTATGTAATATTTTTTCAATGAAATATGTAGGAAGGGATTTTTTTTCTTTCAAAGGAATGACTATTTCAACTCAGAAAAAAAATAAAAGAATAAGGAAGAATGTCGTTTGTTTTTAAACTTTTGGAAACCTTAATTCAGTCACACTTCATTGGTTTTTCATGGCAAGCTAATGGGGCATCATCCTCAAGAAACACATATCATTAATTATGTTAACATTTAAAGTAATTGCAATTTAAAGCACAAATGTTTTTTAGTAGATATATAAAATAAAAGTAATTACTAGATTCTTATTTCAACAGTCGGAATGAAAGAATAAGTCGTGGAACAATTAGAGAAAACAATTTATTTCTGAGCGTGGGTTTATGTGTTTTCTTTTATGTTCAGTTTAAAACAGAAAGGTTAGGTAATTTCTATTTTCTTTCAACTATGAGATTACTAACGAACATAGCTTTGAGTTAACTCAATGTTTTAAAAGGGCTCGATACTTCGCTTTGTTCAATTTTTTTATTAGGCTTACCTACAATGTGATAAAAAGTGTACATATGTTATTTTTGAAAAGTCTAATGCAGACATTAGGCCATTTGTTAATTGTTTAGTTGAAAGTTTTATTCCTAATGTTTTATCTAATATATTTATTCATTCACTTTTTATTATAAATAAGGAAATGCAATTCATAAATTAGGAAAAAACTGATTTTGAATAAAATGACCCTTTTTTTATTTTTATCAGGGAATAAATTCAATTATTTATTCATAAAAAAAATTCAAAACATCTAGAAAAAAAATGTCTGAAGAATTATATTTTGCAAATATTATTATAAGTAATAATTGCCTACTTCTATCTACCAATGCAAACAAGCCTACTAGAAGAAAAAATTACACATGCAAATATTCTCCTATTTCAGATTTTCAGAAAAGAAATAGAAAAAAAATAATGTTATGAGTTTTATGTAAATCAGATGTAAATATTGTAAATATGTATGGATTTTTGTGTAAATATTTATGGATTGTTTAAATGCATAAAATTTATTATAATGGAATCACGCGCCAGCGAGAAAAGACCGTTCTAAGGGGATTTACAACAGAATATCGCCATATTTCGCCAATTTGGCGATATAAGTGTGTTGAAGACGTAATGAAGACTCTAACGGTTTTTACTTCACGCCAAAATGTGTAGTAGAAGCTAAGAAATAAAGCTTTGTTCTTAAAGAATATTCGAAGAAGTTCTACAGTTGTCTGGAATAAGTGAGTGCTTTCCATGGAAGCCCCTCTCACTTTAGTAGGACGCTATTAAAGGCGGAGCGTTAGCACAGTTCGGAGACGAACGATGATAATTGGCTGAGCTTGAAAGAGCGTCTTTTCTCTTGCTGTCAATTGAATCTATAGCTGCGCTGTTATTTTGGATTATGGGTTTAAGTAGAGTTAATTCGCTTTGAATTTTGTAGTTTGTGTTGCGAATATTTAATACGCGTTTTCATAGACATTAACCCTTTGCACTCGAGCAGCGCCGATACGGCGCCCGGCCGATTCGAAGTGGCAACTCGAGCGGCGCTGCTACGGCGCCCGAGTGTTTTAAAACTTTAAATCGAACAACGCTACGACGCTATGGTGTTTTGTAACTGGATCTCCTTATTCACAATATGCGATAAGATAGTTTTCGTGGACTAGGCTCTGTTTACATTGTAGCCAAATCTTAGCCCAATTTAGTTAGTCTCAGCGTAGCATTCGCTTGAAACAGTCTTGGCAGTAAATATAGTATCTAAAAAGTATTTGAACCCTAAAAATATGGATTACTTGTAATATGTTCGCCGAATTTGGCCAAAATCGTTTCGAGTTGCTGGTTCGCGCAAGCGAAAAAGGCCTCGAGTGCAAAGGGTTAAAGTCTGCATCATCGTATCTCTCTTGTGTGAGAATTATTATTCGCAACAATATTAATCATGTATTGAATTTCTTGCGCGTTTGTGGATACGAGTGTACGCATCACTCTGGATTGTACTTCATGTCATTTTCATTTATTTAGAACAAGTGCGTTAAATCCAGAATACTTACTGACTAAATATATCTGTATAAAATAATAGAATAAAGTTTGTCGGATTTGGTTTCCCTTCCTAATCACAGATAGCAGCACCTTCCCGTTGAGCGTGTGTGTGCGTGCGTGTGGGCAAACGGGCGTGCGTTCACGCGTGTGTGTATATATCCAAAAAAATTATTAACAATATGTTAAGAATAAGGAAAAAATACCTAATCTTCAAAATCTGCTGTAAATGAATGATAAGACGTTTTTAATAACAACGAAAATATACTTGACTGTGATTGAGCAAAAAAAAATTATTAAATAATGTTTGTTTTTTCTTGTGGGTTTTTTTTGGAAAATTTCTTTTTTTTTTTTTTTGTGATGATATTTTCCATAGTTCTTAATGAAAAATTTCACAATTTCGACTAAATTTTACATTATTAAAATTTTGATCATAAATTGAAACATATTTGTTTCCTCTTAATCCTTCAAAACTAGATTTTTATTGAATTTCACAACTGTATATGCAGCGGATTTTATTGCAATCCGCACAAACATCCATTTCTATTATTATTAATGCACAAACATCCATTTCTATTATTATTAATGCACAAACATCCATTTCTATTATTATTAATGCACAAACATCCATTTCTATTATTATTAATGCACAAACATCAATGTGCAAACATCCATTTCTATGGAAATTCACAAATATCCACGTGCAAACATCCATTTCTATGGAAATTCACAAACATCCATTTCTATTATTAGTAGATATTTTATAACATTCAAATTTTAATATTTATATGGCTATTTCTATTGCACTGGATATTCTTTTTCAGAATTGTAATTTTTATAAAGCAACACAATATTATTTTTAAAGTTCACTTCCAAAATTCAATTTCCTAAAAAGAAAATTTACTGAAGAAATTATCTGTCAAGCCCATTTCTTTACGTTAATATAGCTTTAATATATTGTAGAAGTGAATATTTAAACTCTTTCTAAAGAAATTTTTAATTACAAATAATTGAAAAGAAATAAAAAAGCTTTTCCTTCAATGCATTAAAATAAGAGGATCCATAACATGGAAGTAGCATTTCCTCAATATCTAACATGTCAGTGAACCCATGGCTTTTTCATTAAAAGGAGATTTAAAAATATATATATTTTTTTAACTTTTTTTCTCATGCTTGTCTAATCCATTAAAATTAGTATTACTCTTTGGCGAAGATGAAAAATTTCATGAGAATGTTATTTTCATCCCACATAATATCCTTTTTCATTAAAAAAAAGTACTACTATTATTACTAAAAACTTAGTAAAAGTACAATTTACTAAGAAAAAATGTTCCCTTCGATAAAAAATAAGATGCTTCCATTCTCGGGTTGCAATAATGCAGTGAAATTTCCCTTTTAAAGCATACGGATTAAAAATATTTTTACTCGCAATTGAATCAATAGGTCTAAAAAGAAATTAGTTTTGAAGATATTATAGGTATTAATCTAACATTGCAATTTTATTAGCATCATATATTATTCTAATCAAAAAATGCCCCAAAATAGAAGATGATTTTTTCCAGAGGGACAGCCTTCTAACATAAGCAAAACAATCTTGGTAAAAGAAAGTCTTTTTCAGCTGTACCCTCTATCAACAAAGAATCCGAAAGTTGTTCTTATTCTGAAAATAATTATCACACAATCAAAAATCCTATAGTAGAAATATGCCTTCTGCAAGTTTATAAAATTCATTTAAATGCACTGGATGGGTTTCTTAATTATGTATAAATAAATATAAATTTTTAATTGCAATTTCAGTCCTTATTAATATTCAATTCTTAATACATAACACAATTTTTATACATAATTCAATTCTTATTAATATTCCATTCTTATACATAATTCAATTCTTCCTAATATTCCATTCTTATTAAAATTATTCCAAGATATGTAATATTTTGTCATTATAATTTCTTATACTCCATGAAAGTTTCTATTTTTTCAAAACATTCAAATTATGAATCTTGAACAATAGTTATTCTTATACATTGAAATGATTAAAAAGCATATTTATTGTGCATTTTTTAAAATATAAATGTATATTGGTAATTGTGCTGTATTTTTTAAATTTATAAATCAAAACTTTTTGAATAGATAAAACTTTACATTATGGTATAAATTGAAGCAAGAAAATTTAAAGCCTTAATTTTTTTATCGCTATTTCTTTTTCTTTTGCATCAAGTTTATCTTAATACTAAAACTTTTCAGAAATTCAGAATTCTAACTTATTTTGTGGCATTTCAAATTTATTATAAACATTTTCAAAGAAAAAAGGTAGCTGATACTGTAATTAAAAAAGATATGTCTTTAGAAGAAAATTGCTCTTTTTAAATCATAATTATATGTTTATTTTTAAAATAAATATAATATTGAAGGAAAGTAATCGTAAAATGTCTTGAGGTTCAATTAATAAAAATGCAAAAAAACAATATATTTAATAAAATGCATAAAATTTTGCTATTAATAGTATCAGTTTCATTTAGATGTTATTTTGAATCAGAAAATTAATATTATGGAATAAAAAAATTAGATATTTTTTTATGAATAATACAGTATCAATAAGCTTTGACAACATGTCTTCTTGTAAAAAAATTTAAATAAAAGTTAAAAATATTTTTATTAAATTCATTATAGTTATTTAATTTTCTCTTTTCTATTGGAATGTGAAATATTAAAAAAAATTAATAATTTTTTTAAAAAAAGGACTCGAAGTAATTATCGAAATTGAAAATCGATAGTTTTGCCCTATTTCTTTTTCATTTAGAAAAATTACTTCAGAAAATAAGTAATTGTCTTTTATTTTTCTGCTACTTCTAAAATTTTAAAATTAAACTTATTTTATTTAACGTTAGCTTTATTACTCAGCTTCGTCTAAAATGGACTAAGAATAATTCTTAACTCCTTATGATATAAATTATTTGTTTTATTGTTAAATTTTTATTTGAACACTTATATATACATATTATTTCCTGTTTGCTGATCAATGATGATGAATAATTTTGATTGATCCTCGGCCCTTGGCATTCCCTATTACAATAGTTTTTCATTTCCAAATAAATTAATAGTAGCTACCTTCTTCAAATAAAACTATCTACTTCTTTAACCGTTTCTATCTGGAATTTACAATATCGAATGTCAAATGTTTCAGCCAATATTCGATCCAGATTTGTGAGTACATTTCTATGAATCCTTTGATCTGGATGCTGCTTGTTATCAATAAACCTCTAGGTTAAATTTCGGAAATGATGTGCTGCTTGGCGGTTGTTTCTTTTTTCAAAAGCCTTATTATTTCGTCTCAATTCTTCAACAGTCTTGCAATTGCCAGTAATCGGTCTTCAGATATTTCGTGTTTACGTTCTTTGGCAATTTCTATATCCAGTTAAATTCATTTCAGTTCAAATATTTGAGGTTTTTGCTCTTTAGTTTACTTCTTCTAAAATTGTTTTTTTTAGCGTCGTAGTTGAACGTACAAAATTAAATATTACTTTTTTTCTTTCAAGCCAATTGAAAATATTATGAAGTAAATATTTTCAGAAATTTAAGAAACATCTGGTGTTTTCATATTTTTTAATTATATGTTTATTTTTTCTTCTTATTGAGCTTGCTATTACTGTGACTATTTTTAACATAATACGTGGGACAAGTAAAATTAAATGTAGGGGGTCATTTATAAAATAAATAACTTCAGAAATTTTGAAACAAAATTGTTAATTGTTTAAGATAATGATATAAACAAATTACTAAAACAATATTCTATATCCGTGCTTTTCGTTGTTTAGTCTTAATAGGGCGCGATAAACCTGAATAGACTAATTACTAATTTGGATAATTTATAGCATAGAAAAATTAATATTTAAGCATTGCACTATGGTAACATTAAAGTCGTAGATTTTATTAAGTATTAACAAGGTATACTTGCTACCAAATAAAAAAAATATTTAAAATTAATGCCAAAGGAATCATACAAACTTATCATTATGACAGAAAAATTTGCGTTCATAAGATTGTATGATTATGACAGAAAAATTTGCGTTGTCATATGATTATGACAGAAAAATTTGCGTTGTCATGTGATTATGACAGAAAAATTTGCGTTGATAAGATTATATGATTATGACAGAAAAATTTCGTCGTTTTGTTGTGTTTTAACAAAATAAGTTCAGTTCAAACGTAATTATTACAAATTTTGTGAAAATGAATTTTGAAATTCTTGCTTAAATTATAACTGTATTGAAATTAGTTGTATTTCGATAAAATTAGTATCATTCAGAAGATAATATGGTGTCATAATAAGGCGTATTCAATGGTGTAAGGTGTATTCAACACTTAAAATATATGGAAAAGTAATTTTTATGCAATGCGAATTTCCGAAATAGTTGCAGAAAAACTTTGAAACTCATTTTAATATTCGTTATTTAATTAATTTTAAAGAATTAATTAATTATAATAAATTAGTTTTAAAAGTTATATAATTGACTTTAAAATATATCTTAGGATGTCATGTGAAAATTTCACATCGCTGATGATTAATACTTAGTAACATTTCTGTCTTATATTATACATTAATTACCAAGTTTATCATAAATTTTTGATTATTTTAATTAATAATCCATTTTGAGGATATTATTTAACTATTACCTTTTCAGAAATAAGCATGCAAATAAAAGAATGCTATTGGAATTATTATTTAATCGTGTTTCATCGATATTGTACTAATGGTAATTTTTTAAAAATAGAATAGCCGTGCTTAGAGCTAAATTAACATATTAAGAATGAATTATAAATTAGAATAATAATGACGCATTTGTTACGTTTGCATATATTGAAAGAGCCCCTTTTCATTTCCTTGTATGTCTGGCTATTTTGAACCAGTTTCACAAAATTATTTTACCAGTAATTTATATGTATGTCGAATCACTTAAAATATGAATTTATATTTGAAAATGTGAATATTCCAATAAATTTAAATTTAACTTTCATATATAATTATATATATTCCTCATTTTTTAAATACAATTTATATATTTTTAAGAGAATGTACTTCCAAATTGCGTGGCATAATTTTGTAACTATTATATAGAAATCAATAAGAAGTATTCAAAAGCATTTTGGTAGAATCAATAAAAAAAGTTCTTTCCTCCTATAAATCCGTTTAATTTTCGTATTGAACTTTAAAAATCTATGAAGATGGAAAACTCTAGATAATTGTTTCACATTATATATTAAATTTGATTTTCATGTGATGATTTGATTTCTGAAACAGAGCGAATGAATTTGAAAAAAATGCCATCAAAGAGGAGAAATATATGAATGTATAGACTATACATTCATATATTTCTCCTCTTTGTTATGTGAAAACTCACGTTTCATTAATTTTTCTCATTAATGAAACGTGAGTTTTCACATAACGAGGATTAATAGCAATTAACATAGCTACAAAATTGACGTCTTAAAACCCCTTATGACAGATAATGGTACTTGCGTATTATACCGACTTCGCCAACGATCACCTACGGTTTAGTAACTTTTTGAGGATATATACCGCAGAACTCCGAAATGTCACGACCTAGCCATTATTTCCACTATTTAAAATTTTAATCGTGATATTTAAATTATTTTTCCATTACGTATTCTTATAATATGGGCGCTATACTATCTTCGCCAACGGTTTAGTAACTCTTTGGCGACGGTTTTAAATTTGGCGATTAAGATCAACGGATTATACCATTGCCGGATTGCCATAATTAAAGGTTTAGCAACTCATTAGCGATGACTTCAAATTTGGCGATAAAATTGGACGGTATTATACGTAAGTACCCAGATAATTAATTAATGAAACAAATAATCCACTATATATATACATACTGTTTAAAGTAGCGTGAACTTCTTCGGAAACTGCACTTTTAAAATATTTCTAAATTCGATTTTATACATTGCCATTAAGCTTGAAATTATAATTATTAAGTTAAGTTTCAAAATGATATTCAAACTTTTAAAAAGAACATGGGAAAGATAATCGCTATGTTATAAGAGGGACAAATCTTGATAAAAGTGACGGAATTCTAGACATCTGGTCTTTTTGTAATAATTTGCATAATTTATTCTCTTATTTAACCATCACATTTTTTTTTTCAGCATGCACATGCAATTCATATGGCTCTGTCCGAGATGATTGCGAACAAATGACCGGTCGATGTGTTTGTAAGCCTGGCATTCAAGGAATGAAATGTGACATCTGTCCAGAAGGAGCCATATTAGGTCCAGACGGATGCGTGGACAGTACGTAATTTGTTTAATGTCTATTTTTCTTTGAAGATATTTAGTTATTTTTTATTATTATCTAACGTTTGTTTAAAAGATTACGCCAACTCATAGTCGATGTACGATTAAAATTTTTAATTTCAACAAAATAATGATGATGATGACGTGTTCGCTTTACAACGAAAGAAGGGGTGCAGTAGCTTCTGAGGGTATGGACCCTTGAGCACCAGAGGGCAGAAGCCTGCCTTCTAGCTCATATGAAGATGACACACTTAACACAATCGCTTGCACAGCCCCTTTTTACAGAGGGGTACATTCACTCTCCTCGCAGATAGAACACAGAAGATCATCCATGCCAGGGTCGGAATTGAAACCCAGGACCCCAAATAATGAGGAAGACCCGCTATCTCTATGATAGGACATCGGCTATAAAAATAATAATTATTAAAACTGAAATCTATGGTCGCAAATTTCAAGTTGTTATGAGAACATTATTATTTTTAAGCCATTATTGGACTTAATTATTTAAGTTATTAATGTTTAAACCGACTTGAAACAATTAAAAGACTTCTCTCTCTCTAATGATAAATTTTTTTAAACTTTCATTTTCAAATTTTCTAGCTGGCAAACAAAATTTTGGAGCTTGATCAATTTTAAGATTAAAAAACAAAACAAAAACAACAGTAATTTGGACGAAAAGTTCGCTATTACTGAAAGCTATTGTATATGAGGTATAATCCAATGAATGTAATGCAGATTAATATTTAAATTATACTCTAATAATTTCAATATTTTGAAAAATACAATTAGAAGAAGAAAGATACAACTAGATTATCATTAAAGAATAAATATAAGTCGTGTTTTACAAAATTGCGATAGTTAAAACTGAAAAACATTTTTTTTTAAAAATGGTTGAGCGCGAGATTAATTATTTCAAAGTTAGAAATCGTAAACAAACTGGAAGATGATGTCATTTTATAAAAACGACATACAAAAAGAAATTAATAATAAATTTAATTAAATATCACAAACAATACTGCAGATCACTCGCTATCTACCAATGAAAAATCGAATATTTCTTGCCCTCAAATTTCGGAGATACCAAAATCTCCAAGCCAAATCAACATCATCTTACATGATAAAAAATAATAACATTTTATATTTTGATGAAGGAATTTGTTTTTGTTTAATAAGTCCCTTTCGCAATGTATTTCCTCTAATTATGAAAGTGGACCAAGGTGACCTTGTGGTCAATACTGTTAAATCTGTCAGGACCCAACGTCCTTCCTCTGATGTAGTGTAGTGTGGAGAGGGGATTGCCAGCTCAAGTTCCGTCCTCGTCTTCTGACAGTGGTTAAAAATTACGAAGCTCACCCCAAAATAACCCTAGCTTTGCATCATAGCGGGTAGTTAATATAACTAAACTAAATCAGTTATTAAAGAATTAAAGTATCTTTTATTTAAACTATTACAGAACAAGTGCAAGATATCCAAAAGAGATTTTTTTAAAAAAATTTTATTTTAAAGAAATTTAATATTTTAATTTAAATATATTGACATTTCCGGGAGACAGAAGTGGATTAAGCTTATTGAAAGGGGGAGTGGGTCGCTTGGGATGCGTTTGAAAGCATAGCAAATATCCACTTTGATTCTGCAGTAGTTTCGTTCTATTATAAAATACTTTCAGTTGTAGCAGTTGCATTATTCTCGCCTTCTCTCTTGGATATTAGTGCATTACTTTAACTTCCCTCTTGGTTACTAGATGGCAGTGCGTGATTACGTCATTACGCGCGCCATCCCATAATGTTTTGCGCTTGTACGAGTGAGAGATGCGACTCCGTCTTGTGCAGCGGTGCACTGGAATGTCTTTGTCTTAAGTATTGTCCTCGTCTTTGTGTGTTTGTAAATATTAGTGTGTGAGTATGATTATTAAAGGAAATGTTTCTAACATTCGTCTCGTTGCTTCCATGCACGGACACTAAATAATCTACATCCCACCACACAGTTTTTTTAAATAATTATTGTTATGTTTTTATGAATAATAACTTATTTTAGAATTTCTATTCCATGCACTTTTATAATAGATTTTTTGTGTATTTTTCGTCTATATTGGGAACTAAAAGTTTTTGAATGGAAATATAATAACCTGAGTATTATTGAAAGAACTTCGGGATTCATTCAATAAAGGAATATACACAAAACATTCCTTATCAAAATTGCTTTGCTTATTAGAATTGAATAAATGATGGTTATTTTCTACAAAACATTTATAGAGACATAAAATCAAAAGAAGAGTCGGGCGATATATATTGAATTATAATAACATGATCAACATGAGAATGATAAAAATTATAAATACAGCACTTAATATTTGAAATAACTTCCTTTCTGAATCTTTTCATCTTAAAAAAAATCATTATTGATATTGGAAACACTACCATTATGTATTAAATTTAAGCTTAGGAATTCCCTGTTTGATTTAAAAAATTGAGTGTATTATGCATAAGCGTAAGGAAAATCTGTTTTAATTATTGTTTCCAATATGAAAATTGCAGAAAGTGTTTAAAATATAAAATCATATAACTTTTATTAATCTTTGATTTCATTATTAAGATATAGAGTCATATACTTTTATTAATTAGTTATTATATATAAAAAAATTCTTTCCTCTTTTATTTAAGATTTTAAGATCTAAACATATTGTGATAACAATTGGAATAAGATTTTAATATGTGAAAGTTATAAAATAAAAGCAACTTAACTTCGATCATTTTTTAATATAAATTAAAATAGTGTTTTAATAAACAATGAACAATAAGAATTATTTGTTTATTTTAAATAATAGAAAGTTGTTTTCAAAATATTAAAAATCTAACTGTTTGTTGAAAGGAATGTATAAATTTAAAGTTAAAAAATATATTTTTTAAAAATTATATTTCAAAAATATATTTTTATTATTTACTATAATTAAAATATATTTACTATTAATTAAATTATTAATTTTTACTGTCAATTAAATTATTAATTTTTACTATTAATTAAAATTGTATGTTAATAAATAAATACAATTTAAGACTATATATTTATTCTAATGGAAAACTGCTTTTAAAATATTTAAAATCCAACTATTTGTTGAAAAGGATGTATAAATTTAATGTTAAAAATATACGAAATTCCAGCTCCCTGCTAAGAAAATTTATAACTACTAACTAAAAATTCTTAAATTTTAATATTTGATCAGTTTTTGCTCAAACATGGCTGTATCACACAATATAATCTACCAGCTCTCATCAAACTTGCACACTAGATTTTAACCTTTTTCCGAATATAAAATGTTAGTATAGAAAAAGGTTGGTTTTTATTTTATTTTAGTATTAAAATAAAAACTTAAAGGATTTAAATTTATAAGAATCACATTTTATAGTATTAAAGTAATAAAAATTGCACGTTCCTATTTTCTTCTTTTATCATCCCCTCCCCTTTATAATTGAAAATAAATGTGGAATTTGCTTTCACAGTATAGATAAAGATTGCTGATATAAAAAGAATTAAACCTCATAGCCATAAACTCATAAACAACCTAAAATGAATTAAATCTTTGTAAATAGCACAGAAATGAAAAATCGAATTAAATCATTGGAAATACATATGAGAAAAGAGCTCTGATTAAAATCTTAACACTTTTTACTGAAAAGGAATTTATAATAATTCAGTCTATAAATTTCCAAAACACGAAATTTATATCAATTTGTTATGAAATATTGAGAGATTAAAATTCATCATTCTATTCAGCAAAATTAAAAATGCAAAGCTATATAGAGATACAGGTTTTAATGAAAATTAGAATTTTTTTGGTTTTCAGAGATCATCTGTCGTTAATTAGAGATAAATATTTTGAACATGTTCAATTTTTTATCTCTTATTTTCTCTTCTAATATCTATGCATTTATCAATGTGAATGTTTTTGAAGTCAGCTCAAATCTTCATTCTTTCATTATTAACATCGCCAAAACTTTGAGAAGTTGCGTGTTTCCAAAATAAATGTCTGATGAAGATGGTTAATGCATCCTGGTACATTAGAACGAAAATACACTATAATGGCACCCAAAGTGAGCCTGTTTCGGAATTTATTAAAAGAACATCAATCAAGTTCTTCTAAAAACTAAGAATTAAGAGTTATTTCAACTGCCAGCATATGATTAAACTGTGGCTACCTCTAAGAAAAGACGTATAGCTATAGTTGGCCACATTTATTTTAATTTTCCTTCTGTAAAAATCCTGATAATTTCTAACTCTGTTGCCAATCCGGTGAACTAAAGTTTTATTCAAAATCATTTCGGTTTCGGCTTTAGATATCTAAGATGAACTACTCATGTCAAATGTTTCTGAATTTTTTTCTGAATGATTAACCAAAATATTTAATTAAATTAGTTCCCATAGTAAAAAAGATGTAACTTAAATTAATTAAAGTACTCCTATTCTCCTATAAATAATAAAAATATTATTTTTTTAGTAATTATATTATAACAGTTAAATAAATAATAATAATAACAAATTCATTTACATTAGAGCTTTATGAGCTGGTCTAAACTAGTTTCAATTAATTTTAATCTTTTACTTAATGCTTACAAATTAAAATTTTCATTCCAAATTGTGATGTGAATGTACTTTTAACCACATTGACACACCGCGGAACTCCGAAATATCACGACGTTGCCAATCTTTCCGATATTTGAAATTTTACTCGTTATATTTAAATTATTTTTCCAATACATATTCTTATTATATGGGTACTTACGTATTATACGATCGCCAACGTCTTCGCCAACGATCGCCAATGGTTTAGTAACTAATTGGCGAAGGATTTCAATTTGGCGATAAATATCAACGGATTACACGATTGCCGGATTGTCATAATTGGCGGTTTAGAAAATCATTGGCGATAAATTTGAGCGGTATAATACGTAAATACCATAATATGTTTGGTATTTGAAATTTTTGACTGAAATAAATGGTTTTACATGATAAAAATCTAAGAAATCCATCCAATATTATAATAATTCCCTTTTATTATGTAGAGTCCATCGCTCAACCAGTGAGTGGAACTTGTGACAATTTAATATGCTTCCATGGCGCTGAATGTAGAGAAACCGAGGACAATCAGGCTCAATGCGTCTGCGATTTCACTTGCTCCCCAGATGAGAACAAAGATTTGGTTTGCGGATCCGACGGGAACACATACGGTTCGGAATGCCAGATGAAGCTTTTTAGTTGCCGATATCAAAAGACAATAACCGTAGAAGCACATTTTCCTTGCCCTGAAGGTAAGAACTATTGTTGAAAGATGTTCTAATCTTCTGAATGTATTTTAGTACTCCAAGTGATTAAGCGTGAAATTTAGAAAGGAAAGGATATTTGGATGGTGTTTGTTAAAATGTTATGAACAATAATTTTGCATTTGAAAAAGTTTACTGTAACAAAAAAAATTAGAATTAATATCTTTTGTTTTGATATCAATAGTTGCTGTTAAGAATAAAAACATGCGACTTAAAGTAACTTCAGAAAAAATAAAATTTGCCGAAAATTTGGCTAATGAAATTTTTTTATGCTCGATAATTACTTATATGCACAAAGTTAGGTAGAATAATTTTATCAAATTAAAAGGAGGCAGAAGTGATATATTTTAGAAAAATGAATGATTAGATTTTAAAGTAATGTTTATGAAATGAAATTTTTATTTATTTTATTATCATTCCCACAATTATTACGATTAAAGTTGAGATCTTTTAGACGATTGATAGCTACTTTTCTTAAAATCAATATTTAGATTCGACGTTTGCAGCATAGCATTATTATATGTTTTAGAAGCAAATTGCTATTATACGTTAGATATTAATACAATGATATAATTAAATTTAGTGACAGAAAAAGATATATAAAATAGACGGCAATAAATGAAAAATACAGTAGAAAATAGACTAAATCCCAACTCTCGGATAATCAGTTGTATATTTTAGAAAAGTGAATGATTAATTTTTAAAGTAATGTAATGAAATGAAATTTTTATTAATTTTATTATCGTTCTTACAATTATTACTATTAAAGTTAAGATCTTTTAATCAATTGATAGCTATTTTTCTTAAAATCAAAATTTAGATGCAAAGTTTGAAACAAATTCAGCTATTTTTATTTCGAAGAAGCATAGCATTATTATATATTTTAGAAGCAAATTGCTATTATACGTTAGATATTAATATCATAATATAATTAAATTTAGTGACAGAAAAAAATAGACGGCAATAAATGAAAAATACAGTAGAAAATAAACTAAATCCCAACTCTCTTATAATTAGTTGCAAGGCCTAATGTTGTTCTTCCTTTATATTTTCTAAACATATTCACTCATTAATTATGATCTTAATAAAAATCACTTTTAAATTAATATATTTGAATAATTAGATTTTTATTTAATGTTTCAGCTTATAAAAATGTATTAGTATAGAAACCTATAAAATATTTCTCAAGTAAATATATAGATCAATGCATAAGTAAATTAGCATGAAAACCACATTTTTTTGCATTTTTTTCTCTGAATCTTAGATTCAAAGAAGAGCAAGCAAAACGTCCCCATATTTTTGAAGCATTCCAGTCTTCCACGTCACAACAAAATTTCGCATTTGAGTAGAAAGTCAAGATCTAGATTTTTACCTGGTGAATTTCATCGTAGAGGAAGCAGACACATTAAAAACGGTATGTAAAAATAAATGTTATAGCATCTTTCGATACTTTTTGAAACATAATTAAATATATAAAAATAGAATTAATTTGCCATATATATAGAGTTTAAATAATAGATTTCAGTAATATAATAATATGTCGTAATAATTTATAAAAACATACATTTCTTATTTTTTTTCTATAGAATACTACAAACTCAGAACCTCTAAGTTTATCTGTCAGTTGAATGAGTATATTCGGAAAAATTTATCAAAAAAGAATAAAAAAATCACGTTAAATGTTACATAATAGTAAGCAATATATCAATAAAAAATACATAATGCAACTATACAAACTAATAAGTGTTTCCTCCTAAATTTTCTTCCGTATTCCCTAATAAAAGTGTTGTCACAGAAAAGGATTATATGACACTGTCTTACAATAGTTGCAAATATATTAGTCTTTGCTTATAAATAAGTATTTTACTGAATATAACGTGTCATCCTTGGTGAATTTTCGAAGATTAATCCCTGGTACAGGGTTATAGCATAAGAAAATCAAATATTGAATTGAAAGCCAAAATTGAAATTTTAAGTCATTGCGTTTGCAGGTTTCTGGAATTACAACCGATAAATGAACATCTCCTCGTTGAATTTTGTTCAAAATTTGATAGGTATTTATAATATCACTATAAAATTTATGTACCGATTTTTATTCTTCTATAGGTTTTGGCTCTGCAATTATTGAGTCAATTTATGTTCGAACAGTCAGAGAGACTTTTTTTAAACGGATTTTGCTCAAAATTTGATAGAAATCTACAAACTTTGTTTTAATTCTATATACCAAAATGCATCCATCTAGCTCAAAATGTTTTTGACTTATCTTTGTTACCGACAGAAGAAATTTGATGTGTTTTCTCGAACTCGAGGAGTTTAAAACGTCGAGATTCGGTAAAAACTAGAGTCCGAATTTTTTTATTATATACCTCCTCTTTTCTATGTATATGAGGAAGTGAAAAAATATCTTTAATGAGGACCAATGATTTTGTTGAATTAGTTGCAAAATTTGATTTGATTTGAGATATTCATTAGGAATATCGATGAAAGAAATAGCACTGCGTTTTGGTTTGAGGAAAGCAAACCTTCATTTTTCCTAAGAAAAAAATGACGTTAAAGGGAAACGTCACGTTAAAGGAATTGAACTTGATCAATTTTCTTAATTTCGACATATTATTCATTATCACATTATGTCTCCAGTCTGGTTGTTCTTTGGTTTGAGGTTTTGGATAAATTTGTTAAAATGTAAAGTTGAAATGGGTGGGTAGTCACATAACGAAATAGATCTTCCTCTTGCCCGCAACGACATGGGGAATTCGTAAATGCATTTACTCATTTGATATCAACCGAATGGTATTAATCAAAGAAAAATATACAAAATTCCTTCATATGATAGAAAATTTTACTGAGAAGGCTGTCTATAAGCTACGAAATATTTATTCAACAATAATATTATGTCAGTTTCATTAGACTACCTGAGATTTTTAATTAAAAATTAATCTTTATAAAGTCAATTCTATGAAGGTTTTAATGTCTGTAGATATATTTAGAAACATTAAAATAAAAGCATTAAGTAATAAATAATTTTTTTATCAAAGCATATTATAGATTTTTAAGAAATAATCAATAAAAATATTTAAAAAATCATTATCTTACATTCTTGTATTTTATTGATATTCATTCGAAATAAACTGTTCCCTAAGATATCCCGGGTTCAAGTCCTGGTTCGGGCATGGTTGTTCTGTGCACTGTCTGTGAGGCATTGTGAATGCGCCCCCCCGTAAAAAGGGGCTATGCAAGCGAATGTGATGAGTGCGTTCCTAAAGTGGGACTCTTGGCCCTATTTGGCGCTACTCCAAAAACAAAAACAAAATATTCATTCTGCTTAAAATCGTTGACGGCCATCAAGCGCGCTTGTCCATGGCAAGTGTCACTAGTAACAACATAAACTATTCAATAATTATTTTTCACGTTTTCGTAAGATTGTACTTTGATAAATAATTATTTATTAGTCAAACATTTTGAAGAAAATTTATGCTCAAAATGTCTACATTGATTAATGAAGCGTTGATCAATTCAATTAAGCGAGCATTTTTACGTAAATACAATATCAATTTTAAGTTGCAGAAGTTCTGTTGGAGATTTCAAATGAACCTGTCGTGGAAATTCAAAATAGTAAAAAATAATAATTTTTTCTAATTAAAATAAATATATATGTTTAGCTATAATTAAAATAATTAATTACTACTACTAATAATAATAATAATATTTTAGTTAATATTTTCAAAATATAGTATTTTTTGCTGATGATTTTTTCTTTCGTATTTAGGATTTTTATCCTGAGCAACCCAAAGTAATAATATGTTAATATATTTAATATTGTTATTTATTTATTAGTTTATACATTTTAATGCATTTATTAAACTACTCTTTGAGCAGTCTTATATTAAAAAGAGGTTCAAAAATTATGAAACGTTTCCTGCCAGACATTTTTGAGATTTGAAAAGAGCTCGCAAAATGTTGCAAAATATGCTTGTATATTTTGAAGAACCATGAACACTATCAGTGAATCCATATCTGAATGGAACAAGAAAAACCGAAATGAAACCATGAGCGGGAAAAGAGAGGGTTGGGCTGATAAATAGATGGAAAAATGTATCAACGCGGAAATCGCGGGTGGCGCAAATTTTGCTACTTCTACGTTACGTAAGGAAAGCGTAGGGTACGTAGTGAGATTGTTAATGAAATTTGGAAGAATTGAAAAAAAAGTAATTTTAATTATAAAAAAACAGTTCTTTAACACGTGAAGTTATGATTTTTATTATTTGCTGCAAATGATAATGACCAGACGATGCTTTATAAATAATTGTGTAAAGAAATTTATAAATCCATGCATTTGCGATAAAAGAAGGCAAAAATGTAAAATAGATTATTTTTTGAACAATTTCTATTAGTCTGAAGAAATTTTTCGGTGTTAAAAGCTAAATTTCATAAGAAATGGGTGACTTTAATTATTCGAATTAAATGTTGACCATAAATAAGTAAAATCAATTCTTTTCTATTTCACTCATAGTAACTATTATATATCTCGTTAACTAATATGAGCACAATTTAGGTTTGCATAAAAATTATTTTAATTTGCAAAAAATTATATTTGTCAAACATTTCATAAAGCCATTTGAATCTTTCTGAGTCTCAAAATTAAAATAATCTAATTTAGAGAAATAATAGCATAGAAAAGAATAAAAATCGACTTTTTTATATATTTCTTCAAAAAACAAACTGAAAATACTTTACATAAATAACATAAGCAAAAAGAAAGATTTGTTGTAAATCCCATAAAAAGTTTTAAATAAATTATATGATAAAAATAATGAATAATATTCACTGCAGTTATTTATTAAATTTCGCTAAATAATAATCTGGATAAACGTTAATCCTTTCTAATAGAATCGAAAATTTTGATTGAAACAAAATTGCGTT
>JAOUZG010025323.1:6290611-6302994 GCA_026289955.1 Argiope argentata
ACAGTCATACTTAAGTTTTTGAGGCTTTTAGATCATTAACTGTTTTTACAAAAAAAATGCAGAAAAACTTTAAGAATTATAAATCCATTTTTTCCTTCTGGTGAGTTTTTTTATTTAAATTTTAAATTACAAAATATTTTTATTTTTTTTTAAAAAATATGTTATATGAAGTTATTATTGCAATTTCTGCAAAATGTAATGAAAAAATATGTTGAATATTTCTCTTAAAAGTACATTTTTGTAAAATTAGCTTAGAATTGTGAAACTACACTCGAATGATTTTGGACTAAAGCTCATTTATTTTCTCTTTGCCGAATGACATTATTTGTGCGAATACACTTTTTTTCCAAAATTCAAAACCACGCCACTCAAACAGCATTCAATTTTTACGGATTCAACAAAACAAATATAAACTGCGAATCTTTTGTGCAATAAGCCACGAATTCGAAGCTATGCAATTTTGGAGTAAAATTCTCTCATGACTCTATTATGCCTCAGTGGCCCAAGACTCACGCTATATTGTTCGTATCTCGTTAACAGAAAATTTGATACTTATATAATTTTAATAGAGGGCAATAGTTTCAATAAAGTTTTCAATACTTTAATCAGTTAACTGTGGACTTCAGTTTCAAAAGATCACCACAGGGTGCGGAATTAAAAACATGCAACGACGTGTATACACGTTGAACGCAGGACAAATAATACAGTGACACATTTTACGAAAAACGGGGAAGGATAACATTTTTATTTGCCAAATAAACCAACAATTCGTTTCTAAATACGTTATTCTTACTAAGAGCTTGAAAGTTGTCAAAAATAACTAGAAAAATTGAAGATAGCAAGAATGAACAAGAAAAATAAGGAAATAGTTTACAAAATTTCAAGCTATGCATCTGTGATATGTTTCAAAACACAGTACTACTACGCAAAGTGCGACATCACAAGTCGTACACTAAAACTTAGGGGGGGAGGGGGCTCGGTATCAAAAAAGTTTTGGTACGCGAGCCCCCCTCCTACGAAATACATAGCGGTCGTATTGGTAATATAAAGGGAACATATTGTTTCGATTTTAGCGTAGCGGGTTCGGATTGAATGAACTTTATTTGAGGACAGCACAAACAAATTTATTTACAGGATGACGTGATGAAGTAAAACTTCAGATAAACACAATCCAGCAATCAACAGTCTCTTACAGCGTAAATGCAAGCCTTACGCACAATAAAAACAGTCTGAAAAACAGCTAATGTATATCACAGTAACAGTAAATCACAGCGATCTCAATAATACAACGTTAGCAGCAAACGTAAACACAGCTCACTAATAACAAGTAGAAAAAGTAATCCACTAGTCCAGCGAGACGCTTCTCTTCCGAGAGAGGAACTCTCAACTAAATCACTCACTCCGGAAATTCGTCCCTTATATAGCCGAGCTAGCGAGCGCGTGAAAACACGTGGAAGAAAAGCACCGCTTCATGAAGGATCCGGTGGCTACCAGACTATTCACTTCGCCAAATCTACCTGGTTGGCGCGAAACTCCTCTCCAAATTCCGCCAACCTCGGTGCACCCCCACGGCGTAACAATATCACGAAATAATATTCGTATTACATTTTATTGAGATTTCGAATTTTTATAGTGAATGGTATTTTTTATTTTACACGACGAGTATACGCGTCAACCGCACCGCAGTAAAGGTTTGGTACGACGTGTATACACATCGAGCGCTCTTAGCTGGTTAAAGTGAAGACACTTGACCTCCAAAAGTAGATTTAGCTAACAATATGACTCGCCACATAGATGGAGAGTCATCAATGGAATTCTATATCGAACTCTTGATTTCTAGTTAGAGAATTTGGATTCTTATTTCGACCTTGAAATTTAAGTTATTAGTGAATTCATAATAACAAATTCATCAAAGTTTCCTTAAAGTAAATCAAATACTGAACACGCCGAAATATTTCCTATTCGGGTACTGAAATTCTTATGCAATCTATTATGGCTTCAAAAATTAAATGATTAGATTAATTAATTTTCTGTGTATCTTGTAAAATAAGTAATTATAACTCTTTTTGTCACTGTACCACTATCGGAAAACATCCACCCACCTTATAAAAAAATCCGAAATTTATCAACTGATTCAGTGATTTATATTTGTTTCTGCAATGTATCGTAAATTTTAAATTCACTGAAAAGAGTTTCCAATCTACGGAAATGAAAATAAAATATTAAGCTGTAAAACATCTATGCTTCTTTCCCATAGTTTCTTTTTACCCCTGTTTCTTTGATAAATTGATGAACCAGAGAGTTTGTGGTAAAATTAATGTATTTTTCCGTTCCATTTGTTAAGCAAAAAGCTTTATTTGTTCGTACACAATTTCAAACGATCCTGTTTTCCTCTTAACTGTAACAAATAGTCCGCTGTTCGCTCGGAGGAAAAAAAACCAATGCTGGTCCCAAGAGGGCATTTCCTTTCCTCTAGTTTTACTTTCGTTTTATTGTCGCTTGAAACTTTCTTCCGTCGCGCCATGTACCCATTGATACAATTAGTCGATATTAAAGAGGACGAAAGTTTCACTTAAAACATTTTAAGAGGTTTTTCTTTTTTTTCCTCACCACACTCCCTTGTTTTTACTTTCATCTGCCCCATCTTGTGCACGATGAGTTACGAAAAATCGATGCTACCCCGCTGTCGAAAAGGAGAAGCACAGTGCAACATTAGTAGAGGCAAAGTAAGTGCTAGAAAATTAAATTTAAAAGAAAAGCTTGTTTTTTACTTGTCCGTTAGCTGCGCTTCATTACTTAACATGTTCTTCGAGTGACTAACAACTTTGATTTTTTCATGTTCCCTCTCCACCCCTCCCTTCCTACATTTGTTTTTAACATGAATTGAAGAAATCCGAAGGGAACGGTAGTCTCCAAGGTTACCAATCATTACAACAAAAGAAAGGTAACCTCGAAGACATGTCAGGAGGAAAGTGGTTAAAGTCATCTGTAAGTAAAGTTAAGGGAAATCCTTCCTTAGAAATTAGTCCCCCTTTGTTCCTTTTGTACCATTTTGAATAATACTTAATTTAGAGGTTTTGTCCTATTTGTTCCGGAAAAACAAAAGGATCGGGTTCATTTTTTCGATGCAAAAAAATGTGAATAATTGCCTTTGTTTGAAAGAAAAGAGAGAGAGAGAGAGAGAGCACATTGTTCCCAGTTCATTTATTTTGAACTCCCTATATATTTTTTAATTCTCAGTTTGGTGGTGAATTTATATATTCTAAGCGAATTTCAATAAAAAGAAGGATCTTAACAAAACGAGAAATGATTCAGGAATACAAAATACAAAAGAATTTCGGTTTTGGACTGATTACAAGCAATGCTTTTTAAGAAGAAAACATTTAACAAATTTTTCACATTTTAATGCATTTTTTGGGATGATACGGAAGTTAATTAACTATCAGTTCGGTAATAGTAAGAAAAGAAAATTGGGACTAACAGTATTAAGTATCCGGAATAATAAAAGAATTTAATAGTATTTTAAATGATGAATGTGAAACATAATGCCATTGTTATTTATTTGGATAAGACTAGAAAAAAAATACCACAACAATTAGTATTCACACTAATAATTAGTGTCCATTTTCAGTTATCTTGACAAAACTCCCTGTACAATTTATGCAATTAATTCTCATGATACGTTTACTTTTTGTTATGCGATTATTCTGTTTGAGAAAAAAATATTTTATAAACTTTTATTATAATCATGAAGAAATTAATTTTATTACTGGCACTATAGATATCTTGTGTGATACAACATTTATAAGCTGATAAATATTATGACTTAGTATGAAACTAAAATGACAAGGTTTTCTATATTTCAATATAGAAGTTTATAGAACCCGAAATTACTATCAAAGATGTACATAAAAAATAAGAGATTATTTGGAAGATTTTAAAATATAAATAAGTTTCTGAACTACTGTGAATAAATCCGAGAAAAAAAATTAAAATGAAATCTGCGATTCATATCTCAACGTATCACGTCAGAACATAATTTCTTGAACGGCCAAGCACCACGTGCTCGTGCGAGTTAAATTATATTTTTATTCATTTTAATTGTCTCGTTGGATGAGTCCCTTTAGTATTGCAAAAAACGTTGCCTAGCATTTATTGATTAAAAAAATATCTCATGTCTCATTCATTTCATTTCATTTAATCACGTGTCCAAAATGACATCTTTCAAGGTTTTATTTGTTGTAGTAATTAACTTAATATTTTTAATCAGAGCTTTTGTAAATTCGAAGACAACATGTTCTTAAAAGCTTATTTTTTAAGATACTCGTGCAGACAATAATTTTTTTATTTTATTTTTCGCCTACAGACAAAAATTTTTATTTTTATACTACGGATTTCTGTTGACGCTAAAAACCTCATCCCAAAAATTACATCATGTTCTGACATAATAAAAAAACTGCACAATGTCTGATAACAAAAAAATCAAAATGAAATATACATTAGTGGGAAAAAAATTCTCTTTAAAAACTGCTTATAGGAATATTGTAAAAAGTCGTCATACATCCGTCATGATTGTACGTAATTTGAACATTTGAATTTCCAAAGTTTTTATCTATGTATGCGGGTTATATAACAGGTATTTTCTTTATTTATTGATTCGTCGTGAAAATCCGTTTTCATGTGAAATAGTATTTTGCAAATGTTAAACAGTTTAATCTTTTTAAATCTTTAATAAGGAAATTTGAATGGAATATTTTTAATGATAAATGTAGACATAAAAGGGATATCAAAAGAAATATGCCACTCACTTATGTTTTCAAATTATTATGACAACGAAATGAGTGTTCTTTAGTTTTTGGAAATACACGTTTTATAACTATAAGCTAATTTCTTGGAATCTAATTAGGGTATACTTTGTGAATGTTTTAAAACAATATATTTGAATTTTCCCATTTGTTATTCATTTTTGCCTTTCCAGTCTATAGTTTTGCTTTTTTTCTTCAGATGTTTCTCGATTTCCAAAATTATTTTACTTTTCTTCTACTGTTTCTGATTAACACCGAGGCATTTAAAGTTTAAACAGAGCAAAAATAAATTTAAAAAATATATATATAATAAGGTTTATTACAAGAACTTATCCGTACGAAGAAATTCGACATTGCTCACTCGACTATTAAGACAATATAAACATGTCTACTCACCTTCCAATTGTTCTATCCAATGAACTGTCTCTTCTCCTTCATCATATATATCACCGCGATACGATAAATTTCAGTTCAAACCCGCCTCTATGCAATCTCTAGTTATTTTCATTGTTCCAAGTGGAATTCCCATTTACTCTATATACATCTTGAAATACTTTCATTTACACTCACTATTCAAAGACGTTATCTATAAAAATAATTTTATAACCCTTTGACGCCCTTTTCAATAGAACCCTAATTTATTGCAAACGATATTTAATATGATAACGATTAACGATATTTAATAAAATATCGTTTTATTTGCAAACGATATTTTATTTTACATTTCAAAAATCGGCACTGATATATCTAGTTCTGGAACTTGAAATAACTAGAATATAGCGGTGAATATTAGAAAAAACTGAATTCGCATCAAATGTCATCGACTACAAGTATTAAAAAAATTACTAAAACTTGATTGGATAAATAAAAATTATTTTATTAACGATTGAAAATTCGAACAAAACACACATGCACGCATGCACGTGCGCACAAACTCACACACGAACGCACACATGTATAGGGAGAGTGTCAGCTAAAAGTAGGAATTGAAAATATCCTTGAAAATGGGTAATAAAAGTGTTACCCATTTTAATTTATCTCATTCTTAGAAATTAGACCCAATCAAAACTTAAATACCTTTTTAAATAGAAAGCAAATTTAATAACGCAAAATTTCCCATATCTATTTTATACATAATATATACGAAATACCAAATTTTTTCTTCAAAATCTAAATATAATTTTTTTATAAAATCATTGAGGTTTCACTTAAACATTTCACATATTATCTTAATAATTGAGCTGAATCTAACCTTATTTTGCACATTTATTACATGAGACATGGGAAATAACTCTGAAAACTTTTCAAAATATAAAAAATAATTAAATGTTGAATTAATTAGCTGTCATAGGCTTTTAAAATTCGTCTAGTTCAACTATTATAATTTTACTTAAAAGCAGACGATAAAAAAAATTGAACGTCATAATATATTATAGAAAAGTAGTTACCTCAAAAATATTATGCTTGAAACAATTTTAAGGCCGCACAACACCGAGTGTATCAATTAGATTTCTATTTGAGTCAACAATATGCCTGTTTTTGCTTTTCCGTGTTGTTACTTGCTTTATAATTATTAAACATTATGCCAACATTAATAGGCCGAAAAAAGTTTTAAGAATTGAAGAAATATTTTTCTCACATTTTCATATCAAGGGAAACCAATTAGTTAAAATATCAGATTAAACAAATTGCAATTAGTTTCCCGGATTGAAATAAGTCGACAATATTCTTCTTAAAACAAATATGAATATTCATCTGACTTATTATTATTCCCTATTTCAATGTTATTGTTAATAAAGGAATGAAAAATAACGATGTAAACATGTTTTGATATTTGCAACGAGAATTGTATTGATTATGAATATACCATTAACCTAGTTTCTAATACACACCAAGCTTCCACGTGCAACAAATGTCTTTTCAAATTAGCAGACTTACATATTTATTTAGTGGCAAGAGAAAATCGGATTAATTTCTATTTAAATGCATCTAGATATATTGATGCTTATAATCTAGTTGGTTAATCGATAATTCCTATTAAACTAGCGTATATAGAGTGGAAATTCCATATTGTTTAGAATTAGTTATTTCTGGAAAATTTTAGTAACAAATATAATGAAGTATGGTGAATTTAGTTGGATTTCTGAAAATATTTCGATGGCGAAATGAACAGATGTATTAGGTTGTGTATTGATTTATTTACTTTTATTTCATTTTTGGTTTGTACATTTAGCATTATATCTAGCTGCCTTTTGTTAATGATGATTATACTAACTCGAGCTTTTTATACTTCTTTAGAAAAAACACATACTCAAATAAAATACAGCACTCAGAATTTTCTTAAAATTATCTATTCTAAATCTAAGCAGAAGCAGAAAACGTCCTTCGTTCGACACATGTGCTTTTCTCTCTCTCCTTACAAAAACAACAGCAGCAACAACCCTAAAAGGGGTGACGAACCTCGCCAATCGTTTCCGCAGACGTCGCCAATGGCAGCCAAACATCACAATGATTTTAATGTGTTACATTCTTTTAGAAGTTTTTACAGAAAATTGACTCTTTTAGAATTTTTGCAACTGACTATGGTTTACTTCAATGTAGGATTATTTTTCGTTGTTTAACCAATTTAATTAAATTTTTCATGAAATTAAATGAATGCAAATATAAATTAATTACACATTTAGCATTTTTTAATAAATTTAATTACAACAAAACATGTTCAACATGGTGGCTATCATTTTCAGTTACCATCTGGAATTGTAAGATAGCATGTCCCGCAGTTGACCATATTGTGTTCTGGGAAATAGTAAGAACATGCTGTGAGATGCTGTTTTCCAAATGAGTTAAAGTTTTTTGGATTAACACGACTTACCAAATGTTTCAAACGTCACCAAAGTCAAAATTGACATAGGTTTAGATCTGGAGACCAGGGTGGCTATAAATCACGAAAGTGACGGCTAATGATACGTTCTTATGTAAAATGATTATAGTGAACGTCCCTTACTCAACGTCTAATGTGTATAGGAGCTCCCTATTGCATAAAAATTGTGCTCGAATGGCTTTGACGTACTTGCAAATACGGAACAATTTTATTCTGAATTAATGATGCATATCACTGTCCTGTGGTAGAGCATGATGCCATACCTCTCACATTTAATTCCTCGACGAAATAAGGGCCGAAAAATAAATGATACAGAAAACTAATACCACACTTTGGTAATAATACCAAAACTCATACCACATACTTTTGGTTGACGCAAATGGACTTGTAAGATTGAGTTTTTGATTTTTTCGATCCTAAATTCGGTAGATGTGAGTATTTACCAAAACGTCCAAATAAAAATGAGCTTCGCCTGTCCTGATAATATTCCACGTCCATTCTGTATTAACCTCAAACCGAGCAAGAAACTGAATTGAGAGCCGAAGCCGAATGTCGAAATCATTTGGAAGCAATATCTCTACAAGTTGAAGCTTGTACGGATAATACTGGAGGATATTCCACATGATGTTCTTGACAGTTGAACGAGGTATAACCAATGTATCTGACACAGTTCAAACACTGATACTAGTATGTGCATTCGAAGATTGGCCATAGAAGGGCGACTTTCTTTAATGCTTCTGCGAAGATAGTTTTTCTTCCTCTTCCAGAACGAACCTTAAACGAACCTGTTTCTTCAAGATCAGCTATCATTAATGAAAGATTTTTAAAAGTGAATGAACTTTTTCGTATCCTTTTCAAAATTCGATATTTCCGTAGATCAAGATTTGCGTAATCATGATTTTGGTAAAATAATTTAACTAACAAAGGTCGATCTGGTAACTGAAAGGACATTCTGATTAGCAGTAGTGATATTTTGAAATTTCAGCAAACGTTTTTAGGTTTTATAACGGATTCACATAGTTTCGATGAAAATTTTAATTTTTGATTCATCTTCTTTGTTCATTCAAATCTCTTTCTCTAAAATTAGTTTCGGAACAAGTTTTCGTGAAAGTTTTTATTTTACTCGCGCCCAAACAAATTCCTGTTGTTGTTCTTCTTCTTACTTATGACACTTGCCTATGGAGAAAGCCTCCATTCATACAGAAGAAGATTCAAGCCGAAAGGAGCGTCCTTTTTTGAAGTAGCGCCATCTAGGGTCAAGAGTAAGCCTTAGCTACACACTCACCACATTTGCTTGCACAACTCTATTTTACAGGGAGGCACAGTCACACATCTCACAGATAGCACACAGAAGATTAACCATGCCCAAAACTGGACCCCCAGAGCATGAAGAAGGCGCACTACCTCTGTGCCAGATAGCTGGCACAAATTCATAACTTTTCAATAAGCCCTATACAAAATTTCATAACTTTCTGTGCAATAATTTCGCCTGTAGTCAACGTTAAAGTAGGGTCGGTTAATTTTAGATACCCTGTATATATTTAACAGCTTAATGCTGAACAATAATTGACAAATTTCTTTACTAAGTGGAGATTAATTTTTAAAATTTCTTAAAATAATTGCCTTATAATTATTAAATAGTATCCTGTGTGCGTTTGTGTTTATGAAAAACATTTTTTCCAAATCTCTAGTTTGAGATATTGTGGCATAATATTATTCATGTTCAATCTATTTGTATTTCTATAGCTTTATTATATCAGTACAGTATAAGAGAAAGCATGAACATCATTCAGTCATTCTTACACTGATATAATCAAGATATAGAAATACACGATATTGTTCTTGTTAAATCTGTTTGTATCTCTGTATCTTGATTATATAGTAAAATATAAGAGAAAGCATGACCATTATTCAGTCATTCTAATAATGACATAATCACGATATAGAAATACATGATATTATTCTTGCTCAATCCATCTTTATTTATGTACCTTGATTATATCACTAAAGTATAAGAGAAAGCATGACCATAATTCAGTCATTCTTACAGAAACCTATGTTAACTGAATATATCTTTTATCTTCCGTCTGAAAATTAAAGTCCTGAAACGAAAGGAAAACTGATAATAACCACCTCGTAATAAAATAAAACTGATAATAAGATCTTCATGGAGTCGAAATTTCTAAATTCTTCACGTCTTAACTATGAAAGAATATATGTATCCAATTTATATGTTCAATAGTAATTATTATGTATAAAGCTGCAAAAGGGGAAACGTTAACCCTTTGCATTCCAAAAAATAATGAGATGCAAAATTATTTTTCTGATGCAAAGATTTGTTTATTGCTATGAAAAATAAGTATACATAATTCTTTTAAGTCGAATTTCTTTGAAAAACTAATCTACATCTCTTAACCATTATGTAGGCGTTTTTAACAATTAAATTTGAATAATAAATAAATAAAACGCCAAAATGATGCACAGTCTTGAATGTCGATTCACACTCGACATCGGGTCGCAAAGGGTTAATGGTTTCTGCCCAATTATTGACGTTTTTGTTTGAACGTACAAATAATTTAGAAAATCAGCTGAATAGATATGAAGATAAAAACCTATAAATAGACGCAATTAATACGCAGAGAATATTTGCTCTTCTTATTGTAAAAAAATTTTAAATCCCAAATACACACATAATAGAATAAATCATCTATCCTTTCCTTTTGTACATATATTAATTGTATTTTCCCTCGTGTTATTTAAACTTTATTTCAGTGTGTTTGCCTACATATATTTGCATGTTTTCTTTTGTATTTGTATGTTGAATATATTATTTAATTTGTCATCCTTCTTCAACTGTATTATATCATCGACTGATGTTTGTCTTAGTATGTGAGAAATTGTGTGTATTATCGTTTTGTATTTTTGCCTATTTGTTTCCCCCCCCCCTCATTTGTCTTGCATTTGTGACAATGTCTTTATATTTGCAATTTATTCTGCTGTTAATTGTGGAATGATTCGCATCTATAAGCCATGTAGTATATTTGTTGGCACATAAAGAATTTATCCATCGAGAACAAAAAAAAATATATAATTGTGATAACAAAAAATAAGAATAACGCACCATAAAAGGTCTTATGAAAATTGAAATTGCAAAAAATTCTATTCTAAACTTTTATTTAGAAGCATTGCAATAAAACTTAAATTTGTATCTTAACTATGTCTAAGATACAAACATACGAACAAATTATAAATTCTTCCAAATTCTTAAATAGAGAATTAAGTAGTCTTGCACTAAAATTTGGCCTAATAACCATCAATAATTCTTCATATGTTTCTGGGTGTAAATAACTTCCCCCAACGATAAATCCCATCACCTACATAGTTTTTTAGCTAAAGAAATCGACTATAGCTTTAGATCACAAGAAAATAATTCTTTACTTTTGATAGTTAGTTTTTATTGTGACAGAACATGATAGAGTTTTTGGGATGAGATTTTCGGCATCAACAAAAATCGTAGGCGAAAAATAAAATTTTTATTATCTGCACGAGCATCTCAAAAAATCAGCTTTTAACAACCCGTTGCTATTGTATTTGCAAAAACTCTGATTTAAAGTTAAAATAAGTTAATTACTACAGCAAATAAAACCTAGAAAAATGTCATTTTGAGCACGTGATTATATGAAATGAAATAAATAGGAAATGTAATATTTTTTTTAACAATAAATGCGAGAAAATTTTTTTGGATCGTTTGCAGTACTAAAGTGACTTATTCGATGAAACAATTAAAATGAATAAGAATATAATTTAACTTGCACGAGAACGTGGTGCTCGGCCTTTCAATAAATTATGTTCTGACATGATTCATTGAAATATGCATAGTAGATCTCATTTTAATCTTTTTTAATCTTTTCTTTAATCATTTTCTCAAAATTAGAGATCGTTTAACAACGAAATACCTATACCAGCGAAAGAACAATTGAAAAATACAAATCAATGCACAAAAAGACACGTTCAAGCAAACGTATTCGAATTCTTCCGGATATCCTCCTTTGCTTTTCTTCCTACATCATTAACTCTTCCATTACACTCCATTTCGTCAGCGAGAACTTTTACACTGGTTCCATTGTTCGAGAAACAAGAAACTATTTCAGGAAACAATCGAGATCTTTGTCGTCGATTTCAATTACTACATCACTCCCAGAAACTAGGGCTTTAAGAAAACTCCTTCCTACACAAGGTTGCATCGCATGTTATTCTCGAAATTACAAGGGGGGAGGACGAAGAGCCAAGTACCTGCCTTCTTCTCCGTTGGCTCACTCATTCTTGTAGGGATGTTTCCGGGCATGAATCGAGTTTAAATGTTTCGGCAACGATTTAGATGTCGGCTATAAAGTTGAATGTCCGACGCTTTACGAGGTTGCTCGGTTCGTGGATGGACTGTCTCGGGTGTATTTCCTCGCCTCTAAATGTTTATTCGGTCTAACGTGTCATTTTTTAAAAAGCTTTGTTTTTGCTTCCTCTGATGATCAAGCAAACAGTTGGACTGGCAGTTTTATTCAAGTATATTTGGCGAAGAATAATTTAAGTAGTAAACTTGACAACTACATAAATTTGTCTAATGCTAAGAGCTTTCAGCTTTTTTTAAGTGTTGATTAGTATAATAGACTTATATATATATATATATATATATATATATA